>OY728133.1:1155821878-1155908176 GCA_963277665.1 Viscum album | reverse complement strand
CAGAAACATCCTCATGTCTCCAAACACACACACGTCTTCAAGTTGGAATTTCTCCAGAATGACAAAGATGAATGTGATAATGAAACCATAAACCTTTATGGGAAGGAAGATTTATAGATAGGATCATAAGATATAATAACCAAACCGGTTGTCACACACTACCCAAGAGATCCAACACACAATCGGGTCACTACCCTCAGCAATCTCCCTATGTCCATAGACAACATGGTATCTAATTTACACAGTTATGAACCTTATATTTTACACTCATTCAACCCATTTTCATATAAAAAATTACCCTTACTACAATTTATTCCACTTCGTAGGTCTTTATCAATCACCATTTCTTAATTACTACTTGAAATTTTCACTTACATTTTTTCCTCATTCATATAATTTCATTAGGCATAATTCATCACTTTTAAGGGGAAACATTAATCATATCCTTTATATCCCGCACAACCATATTTTGTGTGTGCATATCATGATGCATGTCACTTTCTAACACATGTTCCTAGAATGATGCATTAATGTACAACCTTGTACCTTTCCATCCATGATAGAAATATCACAAAACTGTCAAATCACACAACATGTGCATCACTCGAGGCTTAAATATCATCAAATGTAACTAGACACAACATGAACAATAATACCCTCCTAGGGCGACGTGTGTTTTCCCCCATACATGTGTTAGCTACTTCCAATCACAAGCTCATTACCGTGGCCCCCCACATTTCTGATCTCCTTTCTACCATCCCAAAATATTAAGAAAGTGAAAATAATTCACCTCATACCACTTTGTAACATCCTGGACCTGGGATCCACTAAAATGGTCCTTCGAGCTGGGTAGTTACCTGACCACATGCACCCCCCCCCCCGTATGCCAGTGGTTTCTGAAAAGTAGAGAGGACCTAATAGGTCATGCGGGGAGACTATACCCTCGTTATTTGAGTAATCCAAAGTAGATAATTGCATAAATAACATAAAATAATGGAAAAAATCAATAACATGAATATTTAACCAATTCCCAATACTGTTAAAAACCATGTGCAGTAATAAATAAGTCATTACATGATAATGTTTCAAGTGAAAAGAACCACATTAAACAAAACCCCAAAAACCTTAAATGGGATGTATTCCATGTCTGGAACCACACCCAAAATCTCCCATGTCCAACTCTACTCCCCTGCATAGGTCCCTTTCCTTTTTCCTGACATGCATGCATGAAATCTTCCGGGGTACTAAATAGAGGCCCAATCAGGATATGAGTATTACTTAATAGTCCCACCGACAACGGTGTCTACAAAATATATAACAAAGGATGATAGTGCATGCAAGTGATAAATGATGACATTTATGGATATATAGTTCATTAGGCCATTTTAGACTCTGTTCATTTAGTTTACACTACCATTGAATCCATGCTAACTAATTTGGAATAAAATGAGTTAATATATCCTTTTATTGTGTTCAAAGGATTAGGAATATTAATTGTTCTCAAACATATGGGAATAACATAACACTTCATCTCACTAGGAATCACATTTTAATAACCCCATAATCCTAAGCTCGATGCCTCAGTCTAAAGGAGATTTAACCATTAAGGTAATATAACATTGGCCCCTTCTCTAACCCCTTTAGTTAGTGGTAGATCTAAAACCACAGTCCAACTCAACTCATTGGCATAAAACCTCAAGTTGATACCCCACTCTTTCAAGAAATGTGCACATGCTTATTTATCATTTACCACAATTAACCATATATCAACAAGCATATCAAATATCATTTACAACATCACAACAATCTCAATAAATGGAAAATTAACATATTTCCTTAATCCATTAACATGTTCATTATTCATATAAAAAACCCCCTTTAGCTGTATTCCCATTTTCCTAGCCTATATAACTAATAATATTCATGTATGATGCTAATCCCAATCATTATCCCAATTATCCATTTATTCCTTCTTTCATGCCAACCAAACGACCTCAAAGTTTAGTACCCAACCTAGGTGAATTACTACAAAAATTGAAAATCATTTAATAATATTACAATATTCATCATAGGATCTATGTTCTCACATAAAAACCTACACATTCTTAGCTAACTCTATCTTCCGAGAAATATCAGCATGCCCCTCGGGTGGCCCTAAATTTTTCGAGTCATCCTCCCTTCATCCCATGGGGGTCAAGAGGGGTTAAATTAACCATTTAGATACCACTTCATAAAATCATGTCAATGAAATCATAAACACTTCAGAATAGGGATGTAATAAATCCCTTATAGACACAAATCTACACAAAACCAATGGGATATAAATTTTAGACTACCTACCATTAATCTTTTAGCGAACATAATCTCAACCAAATCCTAATATCCAAACTCAACCCACATTTAAACCCTCAAACTTGCTATCATAAAAAAAGTGTGGTTTGAGAGCATCTTATCAAAATACCGCAAAATACATGACCTAAACCGAAAAGTATAGATTAAGAGAATATTATACTCAACCAGATCTTTTATTTGCATTCAAAGGCACTCCAAATGACCACGAATCGAAGGAGTTTCATCCTTGGGTGACCACGGTCCCTTTGGTTCATTCACAGTGATACAAGGGAAGAGAAGGAGGAAAATACCAACTGAGATAAGAAATATAGGAGAAGAAATTTTGTAATTTTATAATGGTTTCCAGGACGCATGGTTTACCCGCACAGTTTACCAATCCGTGCGGACACCACTGTCCAAAAAATCAGCTATGGAATGGTTTACCTAGGCTACCATCACGGTTTTCACTAACTGTTCGTAGACCATGCAGCTAGCCCAGAAAACACATATCCCCACATTTTTTGTCTACAAAACCCCCATAACACCCCAATCTTCTTTAAGGAAAATCTAAAGCATTTAATTAACTCAAATAAAGCGACTAAACTGAAATTTATGTAAAACATACTTTATTTAGAAATATGGGATCTTACAATGATATCTTCTTAATGAGTGGAAAATGAGTATAAAATTATCATTAAAATATGAAAATGGTAGAATAAAATTAATATGCTTCTTAATATATAGATCATAGTTATTCATTATTGTAATCATAATCATGAACAAACATGATAAAAAATTACAATATAACATTAATTTTACCACTTTGGAAACAAATGCATCATAAGTCCCATGAAATAAATAACATCAAATGAAACAACAAATACATATAATATATTGTTATTTATGATATATCATAACATAAGGGTGGTATATAAAACCATAAAAATACTTAGTGGTGAATATGGAATATGTCTAATTGAAGTAAATGTCAGATGAGAAACCCTTATCAGATGTTGGATTTCCTTTATATATGTATGTACCTCATGTATAATAAATAAATATTCATTATACATATATTAAATAAAATAATTTTATATTTCATAACATATGTTGTTCATAATGAGTTTTTTAGATCTATTAATGAACAATTATTTGTTTAAATAATGGTTTGGGGTGACAACTTATTCATTTTTCATATATGTTTCAGTTCTATAATTTTATTGATTTTTTGTTGTAGTTCCATAATCTCTATAATATTTACCATGATATAAAAATTATATCTAATCATTATATAAGTAACTATAATATTCCGAAAATTTTAGATATTGGAAAATTAGTTACACCATTCCTGGAGATGGTAGGTCATACATACACATGGATATCATTTCTATTTTCCCACAAGATGGAACCTAAAAAAGGTAAATATTGTTCAACCATTCCTGTACCAAAATAATGTAAAATATATAATTAATATTTATTAAATATATTCCCATCACCTGACTAACCAGGACTTTCTTGATAAGAAGAGGGCCAAGCCGTGATTCCCCCAATCCTCCCTCTAATAGGCTAGTAGTTGGAAACAATAACTAAGAAGAATTAATGTATATTAGAGGAATTTTTCTTGTGGACCAATATGAACCAAGACAACCATATCCATTCAATATTTGTATAGATATAATAATAAGGGATAGTGAAATATAGAGTATACCATAAAAACAATAGCTATATGAAATACATTAGTGTACGACTGAATTACAACAATGTGTGTAGGGATAATTTTTACACACAACTAGAAATGAGGTCATATCCTGAAATTAATAACAATATAAGATGGATGATAGATCATGAATCCTGATCTCCAGGACTGAACACATTATGCATACTATACATTCAAGTATCACTATGCTCTATCAATGCCACTACCAAACTATTTTTCTTCATCGTATGAACTGGAATATGCAGAAAAAAATAATGATGGGGTGAGTATATAAATACGTAGTAGGACTATCCAATCACCACAAATATATAAATACAAGGATACAACCGATTTAATTATATAAACTCAAATAAATAGGAATAAACACAAATATATGTATATATACTCATATATAATCCCAACAAAGAGAGAAAGGGGATCACTATATCATATAATAATCTGGGATAATGAGAATTCCAACAACACCAAAGGTCCATCATCAATTCTCATCATCTCATATATATCAATAATTATGTCAAGAGGAGGTCATACACATCACTGCCACTCCATGTCCCAATGGGGTGAAATCTCTAATAGAGGAACTGTGCCTAATTATTGTAGGGGGTTCCACCTAGTATATATAAGACTTTATCCTTAGAACACAATGGGAAAGAACTCATTTGATAGAAGACCCATGCCCTAATATAATAGTGGTATTCAACTAAATATAGGGAGGAAACCATCCTTAAATTGATATGTAGTTCCACCCAACATATATAAATAGACGAACCATTCCTTAGTGTGACATGTTTGGGGTGTGCCACTCAATGATTAGAGGACACATTCATAAATTAATCAGAGGTTCCCCTCAATAATAGGGTACCCATATCCAAATGAGATATGGATTTCCACTCTATTGAAATTGTAATATCACCTTGGTGAGATATGGGGTGATAACTAAACGCTATAGAATAAAATGGGGACCCACACCTCAATAAGATAAGAGGTTTCCAACTAAACCTCTCTCTTTGATAATCCTTCCAAATCACTTGTATCATCATGAATTTTCAAAAAAATAATTTTCATCAAAACATTCAATTTCATATATCAAAATAAACTATAAAGGATACATTTAATTATGCAGAGAACAATTCCCATGGTAGGGAACTCATAGTCTAAATTCCATATCTAAATGATGGAGATATTCAATGAATATGTTCAAGAATGAGAAAACATTCCATGTATGGGTCCCATGTGGAATGTTGTCTCGACATGAATCCAAGATATTTCCTCTTATAAAAATTTCTTTTAAACCATGTCATTGTAGACTCTATGTATGATTTACTCAGTGAGTGCATCAACCACTCGCTGTATGCCCATGTGATCCTAGTCAAGAACGTGTTCTTCATTTTGTTCTTGTGTTCCCAGATATGTACTTGGTAATTTCTGGGTATCGACCCATGGTCATGTACTCCTAGAGTAATAAATGTTTTCTTACACATGGGTTTTTGTCTTTGTGTAGCTGAAACAAATCTTATCCACATAGGGTGGGTCACAAGGAGTGTGGTCCTATCCAAATGGTTTGTGAAACATATCACCCCCAAAAAATAGCATGATTACGATTGGGTTCACGATGAATGGGTTATTGGAAAAACTTCCATGTAGTCTGGGATTAATTTTATGTCTTAGTCCCTTCATGTATCATCAACACGCCACTAGAACCATTATATACAATATTAATAAAAACAATGATTATGGATCCATGCACACCCATTCGTGATATGTTTTTTCTAAATATTATGGACACTCGTACACATGTGGGGGTCTCCTATCATGATACTCAACTATCCCCTCTAGAGAAAATCATATACGAACCTCGATCAGAATCTCTTCCACATTATGTACAATTGTTTTTAAATATATCACCATTCAACCAAACACAATGAATATGGTGGTTCAATTGTTCTTTAAAACGCCCCAAAAATTTCAAGTCGTGACCCATGGGCCAATAGAAAAGAACTAGAAAAACTAATAAGGGGAAAAGAATAAAAAAATTGACCAATAATCAATCAAATATATTTTTCCAATGATCATAAAATTGGGTTATAACAAGGATAACAATTCGATTAGAAAATCAATACTAGAAAAAAGAATCATTTCTCAAGTGATGGGATAAATCATATAAAAAATGAAATGTGTTTAATTAATCCATGATCACTCATTCAATCAAAATGAAGTAAAAAAATATAAATTTCCAACCTCGATTATGGATCGATCATTGGTGATCAATATATTATCTAGGGATCAAATGATCCAATATGTTCGCTACCTTTCAATAGACCTAGATCCAATATATGTTGATCATCTGATGTTAATCCCACAATGATGAACAATCTCATGCTCCTTTCTGATAAAGAAATGGTAAGGAATTTATCCCTTGAAAATATCCCTTAATAAGTAATTATAGAGGGGTAATAAATTTTTTTATTAAATAATTTAATTAATTCACTTATTTTACACACAAATGGTTCCCTCAACAGAAAATATAGCACTGAACATCCTTAGGTCATGCCTAGTGTAATCTTTGTTTGGATGAATCAACCATGTTCACAAATTTAAGATCTAGGGATCCTATTAGGATATAATCCATTATTTAGGAAAAACATTTCACCCTTCATATATGAATATTAAATATTTGCATAATATCAATTTTTAGGTTTTCAGGCATCATAATATTGCACTATATTTTCTCCTAACTCGGATATTATTACATAATATCTTTCAATGTATTACGTGGGAAAACATGAGCAATAAATTATTCCCCATTAATGACTTTTCATCCAGAAAAATTGAAATATCATCTGAAAGGTAGGAATTTTGAACTCATAGTTGGAATTTACACTCTGACGAGTTGTCTTGTATGCTCTCATGCTTTGACAACAAGCAAAATAATAGAATGGTCCATCATCACTAAATCTTATCCTATTGATCCTCAATCACCAATAGTTACTCCAAAAAGGGGTCTACATCCATGATGTCCATCTCATACTAGTCAATAACATTCATATGACCATGCATATATATCCATGTTTGTGACACGTAGAATATGTCATGAACCCTCTCCTATTATGGGGAGATGGATAGGTGGTAAGAAACCTCACCAACCATCAATAAGTACTCAAACATCCCGTTAAAGCTTGAGGACATCATTCATCCCTATAAAACCCACCATAATCAATGTCATGGGGATACGCAGGGAAACATGGTCTATCTACATAAACTCTAAGAGCCAATGAAATCAATATATCTAATATTACCAACTACTGCGGAATATCGTCATCAAATCATGGATCACATGGTCCTTCATTGTGATCACCTCACAATCTCAAGTTCCAAATGTGATGATTCTCTAATATTTATCTAGCATAATGTTAAACTATACGGGATCCCATATAGGGAATCGAAACATTCAATGGTGATAATATAGTTATATTTTTTATTATAGGAAATCTATAACATTGAAAATTTATCCTCCCATATCTGTTCAAAGACCAATACATAAGACCACATCATATCATACAATCCAGGGATGATGTGTTTTGTTTTTACTTCATTCTGGGGTGGTATATCATAATCATCATAAACTATGCCCTGAATTCCTCTAGTGGGCCTCATCATTATTTTGATATAAACCATGCACCCTAGTTGGATAAAATCACCAATAGTATCCAACGGAGTTTAAATATTAACTATATATAAAACCTACCTAGGCTCGACACAAAATTTTCATCTCTGATAGATTATAAGTGTTCCAACATCATTATTCTGTCAACAATCACCCATATAGAATCAGCACCTCATGTCGTCCATATACACCATGACACAATTTTCCTAGACACAACATCCCATTTCCACTCTAGGATATCAATATCTTAGGTTTAATCTAACAGATATTGTTTCTCATCCATTAATCTATAACATGTGGCAAATCAATAGATGAGATCATCTAAACTATAACTTACTCAATCCAACAAAAACAACTATTAGAGGTCCATGATACTAATTTACACGCTATGTTGTACTACAAATGGGGAAGTGTGAACATTTATGATATTTTTTTTTCATATCATAACCAAAACCTCCATCCATCCAATTAAATATATGACATTCTCCCATCATTTATAGAATATATCTGGTGAATTTCATAAAGATATATATTCACATAAAACCACACAATCAATGTTTTCCAACTGTATCCCTCTAATAATTTTATGCCATAAAAGAGACACCACCATCGATTTAAAAATAAGATTCACCACTTTCATCTACTTGGGTTTGTTATAAGGAAAATAACATCTTAGCTTCTACATTCATCAAGAGAGAATGTGACTTCTTGTTATGGGAATTTGCTAAAAAAATCCTCTTCCCTAGAGAACCAACTATACTACATACATTATCCTATAGTAACTCTGACATGTATATATATATCTTGTTCATGTTAATCTAGAGAGGATGATAATCCTTAGTCTCAGGTGGTTTGAGTAAACAATAAAGATCCCTCTGATAAGGTAGTTTCTCCATATATTTAGACCAAAGACAACAAGTTCAAAATTGATTACATAAGACACAATGTCTACTAAGGGGGTTTCAACTAATGTAACTCTTATCAGATCACTTTCTACACATTAATTGACATGTATTTTATCCAAACTCTTGAGGAACCACAAGACACTACGAAATAAATGTTATCCTCATTCAGAATCAACATAGGATAACTTTTTAAACTTGTCCTCAACTACTAATTGGTTTTTGGACACAAATTATTGATAATAAATTGGTTCCCTATCCATGTTTGGGATTTCAATGTTTGTGAAATACAAGATATGTATTCCATACAATATTTTAGTACCCTACCAAGTTAAGAAAACTACACACCTCAATCATTATATAGCGTGTTTCCCAATCCACCACATATAATATTCTTCACTATTTCCATATCTATTAAATTTATATATATGACATTCCACAGAAAGTAAACCTCCCAAATATGGAACTAGAGTTTTGAAAACAATCTAAATAGATAGTGCACATAGATAAATTCTATGACCATCCTCAAATGCTCTAGATAATTTTGTTCTAATGCAGTGTAAATGAGTATTTCATTAATGAAAACTACCTAAATATGGTCCATGTATGATGTGAAGATAGGGTTCATCCAATAATTTATCATTTTATGGTTAATCATCATAATTAATGGAATTACTAGGAACTCATAGTGTATGTAGAGATACTGGAATGCCTTATTCAGAATAACAGCATCACAAACCATCAACTAGAGGTATTCATACCAATTATAGGTATTTGAGAACCAATTGACACCTCATAACTAGTCAATGTGGTCAACAATCAATGGAAGGGGAAACTGATTATGTATCTATACCCAATTCAGGTGATGATAATCCCCATAAAGATTTATGATCCCATCTTCCTCTTAATCAAATAAAACTATAGCATTCCAACAGGGGCACACAAGGTTTGATAAAAAAACTTATTTCCAAGGACCTCTAAATATTCCGTATTCTCCATGAACTCGGTAGGGTTTATCCAATAGGTTGTAAAAGTTATCGGTGTAGTAAAAGGGTGATAGTTAATACATATGTTTCTATCCAACTTTAATGATAGTACCAACAAATTATTAGGGAGGATATCCATATAGTTTTCCACCACTAAAGAAATATAGATTACGAAATTTCTCAATTCACTAAGGGACAAACTCTTCAACTAATGGGTTTTTCAATCTATCCTCCTTATCAAAAGGCCCACTCACAGATCCATGATATATTTCTTTCCCTAAAAGGAAAATATTGTCTCATCTATCGATATGAATGTAACATGCATGTGATGACAGTAAATATGGGCATAAACCCTTGGAAAAATTCATTACCTAGGATGACAACACATGGTTTCATCATGAAAACCATTATATCCCATGAAGAGCACTTTAAAATAAGATCTAACTTACACTACTAGAAGAAAAGGTATATCAAATAATACAAGATTCTAAAAACATCAAGAAAACGTGTTGTGATATGGTATCAACTAGGTGATCTAGATCTCATATAAGGGAAATTGAAATAATGGAGTGGCACTCTACAGTCTCAATCAAAACTATTGAATGGGTATAAAAAACTTTTCATAACTCATATAATAAAATAATCCATTAATTCAAAAGAATCCATGGTCTTTAGTTTCTTATTGCCTCGTCCACTAGCACACAAACTGTAAAAATAAATATTATCTCCCTCCACAAGAAGCTTTTCATCCTCAATGTCCACCTTCAACAATACCTTCTCAACCTTTCTCAGGGCTGCACTTTCCATGTGGTGGAGAACCACGGTCACATTGCAAATTCAATCGGGGTTGTCTATCTACATGCTTCCAGAAATCCTTGGCACATGAGATTGGGATATAATATTTCACATGACTTCACCAATCACATTCATTGCTATGCACTATTTATTATTACATATTCCAGGACATGTTCCATATATTGTATGTCCACATGAATAAGATTGGTCATTATGAGGTATCATGTGCTTAGATCCTCCCAACTAGTGCATGATTTCCCTATAGATGACTTTTCTATAAGATTCCCACAACCAACTCCTGATTCATAAATACCATCTCAAATGAATCAAATTGTCACTAGTACCCAATCAAGAACTCTAACATATGTGTGAATTCATTGGGGTACCATATTGGAAAGGATTTATCATTGGATACCTTACATGAAATTCCACTTCCAAAAGTAACATTCCCACAACCTATTAAGTTATTACTGTTTAAGGTCAATGTGCCTCATCACATACTCAAAGACTGAAATACTACCCTAATTCATATCCATAATCATTTAAATAAGAATATTGGTCAATAAAAATTGGTAATAACCCACACCAAATAGTAGTTAGAAGTTAGTCCACTAGGGAATATACTAATCATGATTCTACATTTCCAAATTCGACTAGCCCCAAGCCGGTCCAAGGGAAGGATGGGCTACCAATGCATCCATATAATCAATGGGGAACTTCATGATCATGATGAAAAAAAATCAATGAATCAAAATCATATGTTGCATGGGGATAAGGATCACTGCGAAATTTTAGAAGCATTTAGTGCTAAATTTAATAGAGGGAACTATGTCTGTGCAAATCCCCATCCTACCCAGCAGGTATTATCTACAACTCAATAGGTCTATGTTCTTTTATCTTCCCTTTTGGAGGAATAAATTCATGAGATAACCCCTAAAAATATGCATCATCGATCAAGAAATCATTTTTATGATCTCAAATTAGTATCCATAATAGCTGATATCATGGAGGTATCCTAAAAATAGCATGACATACAAAGGTAATTTGAGAATATATATATATATATGTATATATTAATGATGAAGGATAGTTATATTACTCAATCCAATGTAATGCATGTACCATTTATCTATATAACTAATCTCATGGTATAATTAATTAGAAAATAGGTATTCAAAACCATGGTTTATGGTTATTCTTGCTGACATCCCAACACTATGTCACATAGCCTGAAAGTAACAATCGATCCACTCCCACACATTTTTTAATGTCCCAACTAGTCCTTTTAAGAGGAAATCACTAAACCCTACCACTAGTGAGGAAACTACTATGATTAAACTCAATCATTACCCAACACACTATGGATTGCATGTCCATTTGAAGGTTGGCCTATGATATCCCCAATATCTCCTACAATAAGCTAGGGGTTGGTCATAATTATTGTGTATTCATATAGTAAAAAGGGTGGAATTTTCCTAGTATACATTTGTAAAAAAACCAAATTCTCTCCAATAAATGGTGCAGAGGTATAATAATATATGTCTATAACATATATTTTATACCATACATGGAATACCTATTGAAATAATTCTAATTAAAAAAGTATTCCAAAAAAAATTGTGGTGTAAAAAAACACCCAACTAGAAATTAGGTCCAACGACAACCCAATAGGGATAGAGAATACTTGAGAGAGCCGAGATACAAATCTCCAAGACCAACCACCATACATGGATTTTATACCCTAGTATAATTATGCTCCCTTGATGACCTCGTTAAATTATTTGAAATCCGTACAAGACATGATTTGTGTTAGAAAAGTCCATGTAGGGTTGATTATAAATATATATATTTTAGGAATCTCTAAAAAACAAAAATGTAGGAATATTGAGATATAATAAAAGATATCATCTCAACCCAAATAATGATGGAAATAAATCAAAAAATACATATAAAAACATAAATAGTCGTTTGTCAAAGAGAAAGAGGATCTCTATACCAAACCCCGTCTAAGGACAATGACTCTGCCTACAGCTCAAAAGTTACATCATCAATACCAAGTATCATGCATGTCAGTTTGAAGAACACATGATGAGTAGCATCACCTCCCCACAAATTCTAAAACAATTTGTGGTATAATATCAAATAATATACATATTCCATAGAAAAATTTGGGGGTGAAATATAGTTGATATATGAACTATTCTCTGGTTTGAAAGGAATATACTACTTACTAGATAGATGATATACCCCTATATAATGACAGGGGGATTCCACTCATTATAGGGAGCACATGGACTCTCACATGATAGGGTATAACACATGGTAGGTTTAGATGGATGACCCATTACCGAGTGTAATAGGGGTCTCCAATCATTTGGTAGAGGGAATATTCACAAGTTCATCCCGGGGTTCCACCCAAGGGATAAAGACCCATACCCTAGTATTATATAGGGGTGTCACTCAAAGGAAATCAGAACTATTCCTTATTACGATGGGTGAGGGTTTACATAGAAGATAGAGAGGAATTTTTAGAGCCACACCCTAATAAGGTAGGGGTTCACAACCCTGGCCTCTCCATCTCTTTCTTTGAATATAATTTTTGATCGCTTTAATTACTAAAAGAAACATAAAGATGTGTCACACTCTAACAATTTAACATGAAATCTAGAATATAGTTATTTAGGCCTCTATTACATTATTTATTGAATACTACTCATAATAAGATACTCACAAGCTAAAATCATATTCAAAATAAACAAGATACGTTAGAAAGAAGTTATAAAGGGAACTACATGGATTTTATAGGGCCCACATGGATGATGGCCCACCCTATCTTCATGGCCATGTGCACCTCTAAAAATAGCATGGTGATTGGTTGATTGTACCAAGTGTGTATGTTTTCCACATGATGTGACACATACACCCACTGTGTTCCCATGTTATTATGGCCATGCCTATATTATTTAGACCATTCCAATGATGTTATTAATTTACATAGCTGTACTATATTATCTTCCAATTCCCATGTACAATGGAAATATAGGGAGTTTCCTCCCTTATAAGTCCCTGGACATGCGTAGGTCGAACATGGCTTAACCACCAGAGGAGGGTCACACAGTGTTTGAAAACAACCACATGTTGTGTGAACCATATTATAAATAATACACTACCAGAATAGTAAGAGGGGTATGAAGGACATGTGGTCATAGAAAAAAAATGTGTGATCTTATTTTCTATTTAAATAGAAATCCATTATGGATTTTTCATAACAATGTTGATGAAATTTTTTCTACTACCAATAACACTAAGGGGTGTGGATCTAGGGTCCATCATAACCAATCTGTTTTTGATGGCTGGATCCATGCCACAAATATGATCATAGGAATCTCTCATCATTCTATGATAATACCATGTTTGGAGTAAATTTAATAGAGATCTCAATCCATTTCAAAACCACCCAAATCAAATGAATCATCCCAATCTATTATCCATTATCTAATTCATTAAATATTTGTGCTACCAAAGTTAATTTAGGTATTAAATAATTCTTGACACCACCCTAGAAATGTTAAAACATATGTCATGGTACATTGATAAAGAACATGATGAACATAGAGGAAAAATAAACAATAACAGTGCAAACCAATATTGGAAATATTTTCCTAGAATATGATCTTATAAGAGGGGTTATACCATGTGATATAGGTGGTTTAGTTGATCAATTATACAATAAAGCAACATGGATCATAATAATTAAAAACAAGATCATTGGTAAAAGGATTACCATTAATTAATTATCAATATATTAAGTGAAACATAATAAACACAAATTAATAATTTCTCCAATGGTTACTTATTGATCATTGGTAATGAATGTTTTCACCAATAATGAAGAGGGGCAAAAACATTCATTGTCTATTGGCCCACATTGATTTGATTGGTGTTCATCATCCAATGTAAATCCCCCAAACAAGAAAAATATACTCCTCTCATATCTATTGTGTTTTTGGTTTATAACCATTGAAAATCATCCTAATGATTATTTTTATATGGTGGGTTAGCTCAATTTCATTAAATTATGAAATTAACTAAAATAATTATCCTAATTAACTCCGTAACCAATTTCTACCTAAAACGAATGACCGTTTACTCCAAACCATATATCATTCAAGGGGTAAACCACACAATCTATAATCAATTGGGGTATCATATTTCTGATAGAATGTTCATTTTCAGACATATTTCATTAATTATGGAAAACGCATTGCATGTGATATTATTATATTCAATATTATTATAATATAAATTCATGTAACATTGGGACTTGAAATCTCACACCTTCTCAGTTCCTGGCCATGAAAATATTCCTTAATATATTTTAACATTTTACAACAAAAAAATATGGTCAATACATATGTCTTTATTATGATCCATTTTAAAATAAAATGAAAAACATTTCACATCTCTACGTGGAGGTGTCAATCTACATGTACAAAAAAGAAACAATATTGTTTTTCAATAGATTGGAAGGTGAGATGGTATATGTGATATTATAATTCAGAATGTACAATAGTATAAAAAATTTCATATAACTATTTAAAATACATTATTATATCAAACCTTGATAGTCTGTAATGGAAAACCAAATACATTATTTTGTGAGGCAGTAGTCTACCGTAAACATGATCGACAGTTTTTTCCCATTTTATGAAAAAATATATGGATATAGGTTATTTTATTAATATAATAACATAAAATTATATTAGTGGTACTGGTTTTATTATTTTATCCCTACAGGAGAATATTTTCAGTGGTTAGAAAAGAACTCAAACAAAATCTAATGGTTATGAACATTAATTCTTTTATAGATAACCACATTCAGATTTTACAAGAACCCTTCCTAGATTGGTTGTATAGTGAAATAAAGAAAACATAGGTAATGGTAGGTATGAAGGGAATATATATTGGTAAAGAATTTCCAAACCTAATGTCTTTGGGATTGGGAATTGGAGCGTAGTGGGGTTACCTTTTTTAACTACGAGATAATGGATACATGGAATTGTTGAAATGAAAAAGTGTTACCCATGATTTTCACTTGTCACATAGCTCAAAAACAATTCCATCATGATGAATTGGTGACATAAGGTCTAAATATTTATAATAAATAATAATTGTTAAATATTATCAATAATTCAAACACTTAGCATAATAATTACCCCTAAAATAACATGTTTTAACAGAAACCACAATAATTAATTTTTTTCTCTTTCTACTATTGATAATGACCAAAATTTAAATTAAAATTATTGTATAATATTATTTTTCATTTTATATTTTGAATACCATTTTCCAAATATAGTACATATAAAGAGTACAATTTAATTTAAAATTATTCCCACAGACCCGCTAAACGAGGTTTTTTCCATAGAAACATTTTATTTTGTGTAAAACATTTTCATAGAGACATTAAATATGAAATTTATCAAAAATAAATAAATTTTATTTATTATATTATTATTTGAATAATTATTATTTTATTTTTATTTTAAATCAAAAAATAACAGTTAAACACTATAAAAGTAAAATAAGTTTTTAATAAATTCCAACATTTATCTGTTTTCATCAAAAAATAATATTTTCAGAAAATTATATTAAACAAACTACAAGATAATATTGAAATGATTATTTCTAAAATTAGGTTCATTTTATAAATTATCTTCTGAATTTTTCTTATATTAACATTAATGTATGAATGAAAATCTCAATGCAACCACCTTATTGAAATAAATAATATGTTACAAACATTTATTTTCTTAAATTATTGTTATTTTATTTACAGTAATTAACGAAATTAATTTATATTATGCATTATTGAACAATTAAATTTTCATTATTTAATTGGTCTTATTCATAACCAAAAAATTAATGAATATTTTAAAATAATATATTATATTATGGTTGATTTGAACTCATTGCTCTGTATACTACAACCAAATGAAGAAATTGGATTTATTTAATAAAATATTTTTATTCCAGGAGTTGTAAATTCATCTATCCTAAAAATATTTTCCCTAAAATTTAATATTAAATCACCTTATGAAGATGTCTCTGTAGTTCTTCATCATTTTCAATTTATCTTCCCACAACACATATTCTATCATATAATTTTCCAATGTTCCAATACCATCTGAGACATTTGATTCATTTATACAAGTTCAGTAGTGTCTAGAAACTAGATAAGATCTTATATGTAGATGTATTAAGAATAATTTTATTTATTTATTGGTGTAAAAATGTTTTCAGTTTGATATGTAATTACAAAACAAGTATATGCATATCATATCTTGTACTATAATGGTATTTGGTGGTGTTTAAAAATTGTAGTAAAATGGTCTAATTCATTCTATATTTTGAAAAGGTATGACATACATGGGTCTCAGTTTCCATTTCATTCCAAACTATATAACAACAATCCATAGGGAAACATTTATAAGAAAAATATCTCCCACATGAAACTGAAAATTCTTCTTCCAATTTTTGGAATAATTATTTTAATATAATGAGATGCTTTGATCTAGATTTTTATAGCCATTACCTTTTCCATTGTATCAATTGTTCTTCATTTAAAACAGGCTTCCATTGATCAACTTTATTCTAGTAGGATAGAGTATGATATCTCTATCTATATAAATCTTCTTATGATCCCATTAGAATACATGGTTTTAAGATATTTTTTGTGGAGTACTGCGCTAAAGGTAAATAATTTTTCTATATAGCCTGAAGATCAAGTGTGAATGACCTAAACAAATATAATAATGACTGAATATTCCTTTTCGACAATTCTTCATTTTGATGGTGATAAGTGGTTCTCAAATTAAACTCAATATAAATATCCTTATGAAGACCCTTGTAGAATATTATTATACACCATGGATCATAATTTTCGGTAGTTGAAATTTTCATTATATGAATTATTAAAAAATCCTTAATATAGATTCATTCCAGTATCTCACAAGGTAAATCATCTCTTATATAATGAAAATTAATAGATTTTGTAACATGGTTAAATGTAGCCCATATTGTATAACTATTTCTTTGTGTTTTTTGGTAATCTAGGGATAATTACAATAATAATATCATCGTATATTCATGTAAAAATATGTAGTGGTTATAGGAATCCTTGAGGATATTGTCTCTCATCCTTCACCTAATGACAAAAAAACCAACTTTAAAAAAATCCTAAATATCCCACATACTGTTATCCCACAAAATTTTTTCATCCAAATATATTTAAATCATTCTGCCACCATGGTATATAGATAAATTCAAGAAAAAAGAATCATAGAAATCATCTTTTCTCATCTCATGTATAGATGGGATAAACATTATATTTCCAAATTATATTATTCCTTCAATAATATATGACTTTTTAAACTGTGAGATCATTTATGATATCATGATTCTTTTGAAAATTCTCTTCATCTGGTTGAGAAAGTTTTGTCTTTTCCGACAAAGATGGTTTAGAAATCACATGACATATGTTGATGTCTCCAATTAAGAAATTATTCCCTGATATATATTTACTAAATCATGTGAAAATGATCAGTACCGATCCAAATTTTATAAATTTCCCTATTATAATTCAATCATAAGGAATCTTACACCCAATTTACTTTCCAAAATAGAAGAAATCACCAATCTCCACTTCGATTCGTCAATAAATTATTGACATTACATTATGCATATGAACCAAACCGCCTCATGAGCTAGATTAGTTAATAGGGTATCTAATCCATTATTTTTTTCATAATATCATATATAATATCACTCCATGTCAATGAATCTACTATACTGATTTATTTTTATTATTGTATGATATTCATGGATGAAAATTGTCATTGTAGTGTTAACTGATATTCCAATCATGTAGAAAATATGTCCAAAAAAGTAGACATATAGAATCAGTTGTTCATAGTTTTCAAATTTCCCATATAACAATTTTATTCTATGAGTCTCAAGAATGAACCATAGGTGATTCTTGTGGTCTTATTATCTCAATTATTACACTAATATATCATCTATAAATGAAACATCAATGTTATCAAGATAATCCTTGAACACACTATTAAAAAATTAATTGAATATAGTGGGTAGGTTACAAAAACCAAATTGAATCATTGTGAACACAACATATCCACATATTATATGTAATATTACATTTTCATTCAGTTTATGAAACCCCATATCATGTATAGTCATTTAATTATTTTATTTCCATGAGTTTTAGGAAATAGATCACCAAATGAGGTGGAGTACACACGGTCATTGTCAAAATAGCATTGATTTTCCTATAATCAATTATAGAAATAATATAACCAGTTCTTCTTCTTGTTGAAAGGAATTGAAAATAACCAATGTGAAACACTAGGGCATGTAAACCCCTTTTCACAAAACTACACTAGTAGTTTTATTAATAACACTATTTCTATAGTCTACATTCTATATGGGGTATTTGAAATTGGTCTTCCATGAAGGATTATATTAATGGATATATCAAATTATTGATATATTTTATGTTTATTTCATTACATTGTATACACATCAGTTTATTCATACAAAAATATACATAATCAATTTAAATATTTCCTTTTCCATCCATTGATCGTGCCTTCACTAATCCCAATAATATCATTCACATGAGATATTGGTTTTGGATCAAGACATAAATCATATAATGATGTGTCCACTAATTATATTATAAATCCTATATGAATTTATTGAATCATAACATCCTTATCATTGAAATAAATATTTCCACAATATTTTGAAAACCAATCAAAAACACAGATTATATCAAATTAATCCATTTGTATAAAAATGACATTAGAAAATAGTGCACATTTCTATGTCATAATGGAATCTAACTGAATCATCCTTCTTGTGGTCAGAATTACACTAATAATATTAATTATTAAATCCCTTATAAGGTTATATAAAAAATATAAACATTTCATGAAAAAATAAGATGATATAAAAGAATGAAATGATCCATTAATGAATGAAGAATTCTAAAAAGTTTGGAATAAAATTTATCTACCACACACTACATTAGTATGGACATCAAACATATGCATTGTGATTTCATAATCATAGACACACTCCAATGTTAATTTTTGGGGTGAATTCCCATGACATATAAAATAATCATTTATATAGTTTCTCATATAATTTGGATGAATCAGTTCTTTTTGGTAATATATATTTTTCCCTTTAATCGCTATAATTTATTAATTTTTCTCTACACATATAGTAAACACTCATTCCTAGTGTTCATGTTCTAAAGAGCTTCTTTGAAAATTTATTATAATTTAGATATTAACCCTTCCATTTTACCCATTTTCGTATATTTCCTTTTTGAGTGTGTTCAACATCCCTATTATTATATTTATTTACATCGAAACAACAAGACATGGATAAGTATTTCTCTGTCTTGATAGATCGTGATACCATGTCCTCATGTGATGCTAATTATTTTGATAATAGTGTCCTTTAGTGTATGTTCTTAATCATATAAATGAAATGTTCAATATTGATCTTTATATTATGTAAATATTCCAAAATATCCTTTATATATTTTTAAATTTGGATTCATATTTATTAATACTTTCATCGTTATTTTCTCTAAAACTCTGGAATCACCACTTCAAATCCACTCAGTGATCAGTAGCAAACAAATTTACACAAATATTGCCTAAAAATAATGCCAATGAATATTTTATATTTATTATTCATCATTTTGGTTATGAATATATGACTTCCATTGATCTTATTCCCCTGATATATGATAAACATATGTGAAAACCATCCCCATTTCATTACTTCCAAGAGCAAGAATTATATTTCTAATGAACTAATCCATTTCAAAAATTCAAATGGAACTGTACATCCATTTAATGATAGAGATTTGTGTTGCATGAATTTGTATATAATTAGTACACAATATGGTGGATTTAAAATATTTTCCATAAATAATAGGTTATCGCTCATAATCATCGTCAACTTCCCAAATACTCTTATAATTTGATTAGCTTTATCTTCAGCTTCTTTTCCAGTTTGATTGACTTTCCCATGAGGTGAATCCTGGTATTAGGTATGTTAATTGATAAGGTACACTTTATTTATTCTAATAATAATTTCATCAAAAATGGAATATACAAGATTACATCCTGGCATTATGAAAAATAATAAATAATTATAAGACCAGGAAAATACATAATAAAAATTGAAAAAAATTACATAGTTAATCTCAATAACATTAAAATGGTTTTGGTAGTATTTTTTTGAAAAAAATTCCAATAAATAACATTGTTTCGTAAAAAATATATGAATTATATTGAGCATATCCTTAAAAAGGTTTAAACCAGGTGATATTATGGATCATTTCCATGAACTGGGTGAGGATTGAGTAAAGTAGAAATGTTCTTTTTCCATGTAATTACCCCTTGATATAAATATAACCAAATCATGCCCACTTGTATTTTCCAAAAATGGATGTAATTACAGTAAACTCCATATAATCTATCCATCATAAAAATCATACTATATTTTTATTAAATTATCTTAAAATTCTCTCAAAAAGTTTTGTTCCCTTATAAATTATTTCTAAAATGTAGTTCCCAATGTTTCTACTTATAATCATCTAACACCAACTTTAATGGCCCATACCATTGTTTTCCTGATTCAATGGTTTCATTATTACATTGAAAATAGGCATATGGAATCACATCTATAAAGACCAAATATTATAATAATCGTTGTAAAATAGAGATTCACTAATTTAACATTACAATTGAAAACATAAAATATAAAATTGTGTTTAATTTTGGAACCCATTATTACATTTAATATATCTCAACAAATCCATCATAATACACTTTCTAACATCATAGAAAATGGAATCATGAGAAGTGTGTGAGTTTAGATGAATAGTAAGGGTGTGCGTACAATGAATTCTATCATGTACAACTACATAATGATAAATATGGAAAATTTATAATTGAATAAAAATTAATTTAATTTATTATAATTAATTTGAAGAATAATAAATCATAAATAAATGATTATCAATGTGTTCCATATAAATAATCACATGATCTTATGATTATCCATGGACATTCTGACAGATTTAATGATAAAATGTTCATAATTAACAACACTCATAATGTGAGAATTAATAATAACATACATAATAAATATACTTTCAAGTACTCATGTAAACAAATCTTATATAAATAGTTAAAACCAATATAAGGCCTCGTACTTAAACATTATTTAATCGTAAGATATGTCAATGTTATTACTTTAATTGACATCGATGATTTTTTATGATTTAGAGCTCTAATGAATTAAGTAATAACATATACATAACATCATTAATATTACAAGTATGCACATCTAATCACTATATAATTTTTTTTTCATAAAATAGAAACTCTTTAAATCAAATTATGATATCGTTTCCTATTTTAACAACATAAATGTTCCATGATCACATCTTTGACTCTATTCTTCATTATGTCCGGTGAAAACAATTTCAAAACATGGTATGATAATAAAAATATCATCAAAGGATAAATAATGAAAGTAAAATATTATAAGTTCAATATTATTTAAACCATGAAATCCTTATCATAATGTAATACGTTTCCCCATTAATAAGTTGAAAAAACACTTCACTGAATATAAGTTAATTTCATAACCTTTTGTAACCAAATGATAACCATAATACCCATATATAGAAACGTATATCAAATAAAGGTAAACTAGGACATAAACATATATAAATTTAGTAACCATACGGTCGACATCTAAACATATCACTAAATGGAATAGCCATTCGACTGACATTTGTACCAAATGCATTGCTGGTTATAATGTAACCACCCATCCTTAGTTAAGCACGGATCCACCAGTCATTTGTTTTATCACATAACCACCCATCCTTGGTTTATCACTTAACCACACATAAAATGACCAAGTACCATTATATATTCATAACACATAACAAAATCATAATAGAAATATAAAATGTCCACACTCTAACCGCAATAGATCATTATATGATATTGAAATATTGAACACATTTCCAAAAACATTTAAAAAATTTTAAAAATATAATTATGGATCAAAGTGTCCCACAACAGTTTGAAACGTTCGAATTAAATTATAATTTTAAAAAATTCATGTCAGTTTAAAGAAATTATTAAATCCCATTTTGTAAACATGGACATAAAATAGAAGGTTTTAAATTAAAAAATCATTAAATAATTTAAAATTATGTTTTGGTTAAAGAGTCCCTTCCCACTTAAGAAACCCTTGACTAAAAAGCATTAAAAATAACATTAAATACAACATTAAATATAATGAGGACATTCAAATTCTGGATATAACACTTCCAAAGCATTGTAGATCCCCTTATTGGATTATAAAGGTGAACAAATCAATATATGCTTCAATGAAAATATATTCAGATGAAGTCTCTTATAAGGATCGTATCATTAGATTAAGGATAAATCAATAACATAATTATGTGTGAAAAAATAAATACACCAAATATAATTGGATATTATGTGTAAAAAATAAATGGTCATTCACACATATTTTTGGAAGAAAGCCAATCACATTGATATTTAACTCAATTAATAGAGATTGAGCTAATATTCCTATATAAAGATAGTATAAATGGTGTAATAATTTATCAATGGGGTGATTATGTGTTGAAAAAATATATCCAAAATAAAGGAAGTGGAAATTAAAATGAAAATAAATATTGATTCCACACATAATAATAGAATAATATAATCAATTAATTATGTATAAAACCCAATGAGGTCAAATTGAGTTTTAGAAATCCCATTACAAACATTCTGCAGCTTAACGAAATCACATAAAAATTTAAAAATTGAGTTAATGAGATATAAAATGGACTCTCATCCCAAATACATAAAATGTATATAAATAAAAACATATAAAAACATATCCAAATATAATAATATTGAAATTAACCGACATAACCTAAATGAAGTCTTTGGCTAATAGAGTAGGGTGAATGGATCCCTTACATTGAGTTTGACTCGTCACGTATGTTACTTGTTCATCCTAAATAATAATCATAAGTTAATTTCTACTTGATTTATATCCTATTTAATATTTATTATCCCTATTATATAAATAATTACCATATTATAAACATTACATAATTATTTAATTTAATATCGGTCATTATTTCATTATGCGGTACTTGAGTCAAAAATGAACTTTTTATAATAACAAATTTTCCATGAGGTCAAAAGTCCGTTATCTATAGAATCATATTCATCATATAAAAATAATATATATCAAGTAAATATTTTTTTATATATAATATATATTTATTTATAATAGTCCATATCATTTGGAGATAACAAATGAAATGCACTGTTCATTGAGATGGTATGTCGTATGTACACATGAACCCTATGTTCATTTATTTTTCATTTTTAATGAAATGAAAAAAATGATACATACATATATTATAATTAATGTAAAATATCATATTTTATATTCATCAATTTTTTTAATTACACCATCCTTTATACAATCCATGTATGGCATGAACGGGTCATATCACTTTGAGGTGGCAGTAGTCCGCACATTCTTAAATGAAATTATCATATTTACACATTATGGAAATAAATATGATTTAAATTAAAATGAAACATAGAGATAAAATAAATATAATAAATATAATATATAAATATATTTCCATCTTAATGTCCACCATGAGAGGTGTTGTGGGAAAATGGAACAATTATCAATCCGTGAGATAGTAGTTAATCATCCACAGAAACAGTATGTTTAAAATCCATTAGATGGAGGTTTGTGTAAGTGTAGTTTGAATCATTATCATAACAATATCGTAGTATATTGAGGATAAAATCGTTTTTAGGTAATCAAATAATAAGAATATAATATAGTGAAATGTAAAATAAATTAAAAGTACATGATAGAAGACGTTACCTCAAAATCATGTTACTCTCTTTGGTTTGAGCCAATAGGTTTTCTTTAATAGCCTTATTCCTAAGTTAATGCATCTAGGAGGAATAGAAGGATGTTGGGAGAGTATTCGGGAAAATTTTGTTGTGCCAAGGGGATTTGTGTCGATGATTAAGTTGGTAGAGGTGATGCCCTATTATAAGAGGGATGATGGGAACTTTAGGAAATATTGAAATATTATTTTATTATAATATGATTTCCACTTTCAAATGGTCCCAAATTCATTTATTTACAAGATAATATGATTTTGGGTCGATCCATTTCAACCAATATGTTTTCAATATTTCTAGGTGACACATGTACCTTATCTTTTATCATTAACCCTTAGTTAACTAATTTGACTATTACTATGTCTTCTCGTATATTAATAATATATAATTTATGTATTTAGTATAAAATTAAAATATAAACTCAAGTGGTTAATTAATGAAAATTTTAAATATTATATAATTATTTTGGTATAATATTAAATTTTTAGTACTACTATATCATTTAATAATATAGTTTCTGTTTTAAAAAATCATTTATGTCAATTTTCATACTATTCATGTCATTAATTTTTTAATTCCATTGACAACATTATTATTTAAAAAACATCATTAATTTAAAGTTAAAATGACATTATAATCTTTAAAATTAGTGTATGTCATAAAATATTTAAAAATAAATTTATTTTATCATTTATAATATTAATTATTTAAATAATTCATTATTAAGGTAATCACAACATTATCATTGATTCATAAATAAATTAATTTATTATATGTATAAGAATTATAAATAAAATACAATGATTTATGAAATATTTTAATATTTTTAATTACTATTTATAGTCTAATCAATCACTTATATAACCCCATATAAAAAATAATTTACTAAAATAAACATATTTGTATTACATTTTTCTTTACATAAAATTTATTCTTATAAAATGTCATTTTCACTATTATGTGACTCGCTGGGGTCCCAAAATAGACTCAATGATTACAACAGTTAGAAATATATCATAACAATTCATTAAGAAATGACTATGTTTAGTTTAATATTATTATAATATAATTTTTTAACCATATTTACTACATTTACCATTTAACAATTTTAAATAAAATAATTAGTGAAGTTATTATTTATAATGTCTAAAAATAAAATGAAAGAATTTAAAAAATTTATACATCCTAATTACAAATAAGGAATCCATTATTCCAAATTCAAAAAAATGATGTTTCAGTAAATACATTAAAATTACATCCCATGGTTAAAACCAAAAAGTGGAGCTTTAAGAAGTAATAACGTTCAAAAGATTAAAAAGAATTTATTCCCAATTAAAAATGGAAGTTTCATACATGACCATAATTAGATTAAATGAAAAAATATAATCCAATTATTATTTGAAAAAAATTAAGGGAAAATATAACAACATAACTAAATTAGATGAAAATGCAGTTTTGAATTAAAATGCAGTGTTTTTCTATATTCATTAAAAAGATGAACTTTATTAGAAAAATACCAAAGTTTCATCCAATGTAAATTTTTATGTCCTTCTTATAAAGAAGAATTTTATTATTTCAAATTGAAGATATAAATTTAAAAGAGACATGAATTAAAAAGTGTTCTCTAACAAAAGGCGGTAATACCACCTTTAAAAATAATTAGTGATTTTCAAACTTAAAATATGTTTAATTCTTATTTTATGCCTCCAAAATTTATTGGATAAATGTAAAATCTTTTAACAAACAAGTGTAATAATAGTGTGGTTTGTTTTTTTCATTCCAAACTATACAATGACTATGCGTTATCTACCATTTAAAATAATAATATTATTAAATTATTTTAAGGTATAACTAAAAGATGTGTGCAATGTAAGATTTCTAAGAAACCCGTTATTGAGTGTTGAATCCGATATCAAACAGTGTGTCATCTTTAAATAAAATTAATATATAATTCATAAATATTAATAGAAATTAAAAAAAATTATTCTATAAATACCTAGGTTGTTACATCCTCCCTCTATTAAAAATTGTGTTCTCTTTATTTTAAAATTGTGCTTGGAAACATCATTGAATGTATCAAATAGGAAAATGAGTCAATAAAACTATCACATTAAAAGAAATAAAGAGAAGTACCAAGGTCACCTAAGATAACCCATACTACGATTCCATGCATGAAAACATTGATTGGGAAGTGAAACTTATCATTACGTTCTAATGGAGAGTGATAGAAAACGTGATCCAGAGAAAGTTAACCACTAGAAAATAAAAAATGTGTGATAGGTTAAACAGTCATTTATTCCCCAATAGGAAGAGTAAACATACAATGTTTTTTTCTGTTTTAAGCTCCTTTTCAGGAACTTTCGTAATTAATTTATGATATTGACTATGAACATAAGGATATATTCTTAATTTTCATGTAGAGTTTCATTAATTAATAAAATTCTACCACAAACTCATCCATTCTCTAAATGGTGAGTATTCTTGATGAATTGGTCAT
Organism: Viscum album; assembly: GCA_963277665.1. Taxonomy (NCBI): domain Eukaryota; kingdom Viridiplantae; phylum Streptophyta; class Magnoliopsida; order Santalales; family Viscaceae; genus Viscum; species Viscum album. Next base: position 1,155,881,200 of record OY728133.1, on the reverse strand, counting down.
GCCTGAAGTACTAGAATCATCTTCTAAAGAGTTACATAAAACAGAAAATAAGAACTATATATTTACAATGTCTTTAGATATTAACCCATACCAAAATTTTTATTACGAGAACATATAATCCCCAAAAGGATAATCCTTTATAAAAATAAATACTTCACTCTATATCAAAAATCGAACAAACAATACCCAAAGTTCAAAAAAGACCATTCAATACACAATTGTCATTAATTGTATTTAAAATAATTAAACTAATAATGAATCCCAAAATTTAGATGTATTTGGTCACATAGTCCTCCAGGATTAATCTAAACATTTATCTCCAAATAACATCGATTACTTTTAAAGTCTCATACTAAAAAGTAATTAACCATATCACATATTCCAAATGATACATTTATCATTTCCCTAAATAACAAAAATAGCCATATGTCAACAATAAAACATATATTCTTTCAAAATAATATTTCATCCACTACATAAGAAAATAAATCAAATAGTATTATATTTTTCATAAGACTATTGTGATCCCCACAGAGAGAGCGTCTTCCAATAAAACGTTTATCACTTAATCACAAAATCATTTTTTATATAAAAGATACCTAGTTGTTAAATCATAAGTTCCCAAAATATAATTATTCGTAATCCATAAAACCATTTAACTAAAAAAATAAGGCATACTAACTAGGGACATCACGTAGGTAAGTGGTAGGTGATAAATATTAATCGCACATTGGTAGTAGGTTTGAATTTTACAGATTTTTATGACGTGATGGGTCGTCACACAGTCTACGTGTGGTCTTTTTTTATAAACTTTATATTTTTAATAATATTAACAAAATTAGATAAAAACCCTAAAAAATAACCATAACACGTTTTGACCTCAAAGTAAATTTCATACATCACATTTTTTTATCCCAATAACAAAGAACCCATAATTTCCTCAAATTCATGGATCATATAAACACATATGATTCTTTTTAACTATATAAAAAAAAGGAAATATAACTATCTTTAAATTAACATTTTTATATAACAAAAATAAGGGATACAAATACTAGATGACATACAAATTAATAGGATCAATAATACATTTAAGCATATCATCATCCATAGATCGAACATAACTCTTCAATTCCAAAAATGTAGACAACTTAATAATCAAACATTCTTCCTGATCCTTTATCCATGTTTTTCAATTATATTCTATTATAATTCCTTCCTATAAAAATTATCATGCATAATTTCATAATATTTTTAAAATGTGAAACATGGGTTATGAAATAATTCAAACCTTTAATCAGTCATTTTAATTTTACTCATCTTCAATTGGAATGGTATCAATTATATATGTGTATAGTCATGCTAATCCAATTCCCAAATCTTCTTCATGGGACATCATTCTCATAATGACCATGCACACCAAAGGAAACAAATTCAATTGAACCATCATAAAAAACTTCTTTCTCTTTCCTGAAATCAATTGAACTCTTCCTTTTTCCATGGTGGGTTATTGATTTATGACCCTTATTACCACATCAATTACATCTTCTCGTCCTATTGAATCATTTTCCTATATTTTTCATTCAACATCATTGATAAAAAAGTTTTTGAATATACTTACCTTTATTATTATTACATAAACATTCATTGGGATTCATTTCTCGCATTTATTCTGCTTTTGAAAAATCAACATGGTTCAAGTGGTCAATCATGACTATAGAGAGTTAGTTAAGAATAATCACAAGATTTATCATTACATCTCCCATTTCATTCAGTTTCTAATTCAGAAAAACCACAAATTTTTCCTTTACGTCCATTTTTTACTCTTTTTCTTACTAGATCCATCCATTTACAAAAACAAAAATAAATGATATTGTGAATAAATTAGAAAAATATTCATATACTATCTTATGAGGATGGTAAACACTAATATGTAATTGTTCATGTTATATAAAACTCATTCAATTCATTTAAAATATATATGACTATCTTTAGTATGCTAACCATTAATTTTATGTGAATTATGAATAAATAATACCCTAACCCTTAATGGTATCTAAACTGACCTCTAATACCATCATTATGGCCCCAACCTTAAACATTAATTAATATAAATATAGGTCAATAATTTGACATTAATTCACATATATGATCTTTTCATGTTTATAGATTTATAGAATTAGTTAATAATATATATACATAACATCTTGAATATTAAAATTAGGAACTTATACTCACTATCCATTATTTAATAAAACATAAAATCTTTAAAATTAAATAGGACCTCGTTTCTTATTTTTACAAAATTACTTTTCATGGATCACATCCTTGACTCTATTCTTCATTATGTCCTGTAAAAATATTTCAAAACATAGGATTAACATAAAAATATTAGTAAGGGATACATAATTAAAGACATTGTTAATCTTGGAAAAAAATTAAACCATGAAAAATTTATCATAATGTATTACGTTTCACCTTTAAGTTGTAGAAAAAAACACTTTACTAAATATAAGATCAATTCGTACCCTTTTTATAACCAAAACAATACTATAAGTCCCATAGAAAGATAAATATTGAATATATGTGTTACCTTGGACATAGACATATATAAATTTTATATCCATACAATAATCATTCCCACATATCAGAAAATTGAGGATCCATACAGCTGACTTTCAAACCTAGGGAATTTAAGATTATAACATAACCACCCGTCCATGGATTATCATGGAACCATCCATCAGTTTGTTTATAAAGTAACCACCAGTCATTTTCTTATCATGAAACCACTAATAGATTTCCCAGTACCATTACATATTCATAACACAATACACAATAAAACTAGAAATATAAAAGTTCCACACTATAACTACAAGAGATAACTTTAAGATATAGAAATATACAACCCCTTTCCAAAACCATTTAGAACATTCAATAAATAGAATTATGAATCAAAGTGTTCTATACCACATTGACGCATTTAAATTAAATTATCATTTCCAAAAATTCATGTCCATTTAAATAATTTAATAAAAAACATTTTTAAAACATGGACATGAAATTGAAGGATTTAAATGAATAAATAATTAAAACATTTATAACAATGCCTTAGTTAAAAAGTCCCTTGCCACTTGGGAATCACTATAATAAAAATCATTAAGGAATTATATTTAAAAAAACTTTATATATAATTAGAACATACTAATTCATGATAAAAAACTAAAAAATGGTTGTAGATACACATTATAGGATTCTAAAGGTTCAAAAGATCAATATATTACCCAATGAATGGATATTGAGAAAAAATTTCTTTCTAAGATTATATCATTATATTAATGATGAATCAATGAAATAATTTAGTCGGACCAATATAAATACACCCAATATATGTGGAAATTATGTGTAAACTATCAGAGGTCATTAACTCATATTCTTAAGAATAAAAAATCATTTACAAGGACATTTAACACAATAAATGGATATTGAGCAATGATTTCCCTTACAATGTTCGTATAAATGATGTAAGAGTTTTTAAATGGGGGTGATTATGTGTTTCAAAAGTATATACACACAATGGGAGGTGGAAATTAAAATGTGAATTAATAGTGATTCCTCGTATAATATTTTAATAATATAATCGACAAACTATGCGAGAAACCCAATGAGGGGAAGTTGAGTTTTAGAAATTCTCCTAGGAAAATTCAGCAGCCTAACAACATCACATAAAAATTTATTAAAGTACATGATGAGATTACAAATAATCTATCATCACATATAAGTATATATAAGAAAATATCCAATCATAAGAATATGGAAATTAAAATACATAACATAAAACAATTATTTGACTAAAATAGGATGGTGAAAGTTTTCCTTGCCTTCAGGCTGACTTGACATATATGTTCAATGTTCTTCCTGAATAATAATCATAAGTTAAATTATAATTGATTCATAAAATTATAAAAATTTATTTTCCTTCTATATCACAAATTAAAACAAAATAAACAATACATTATTATTTATGTTAATATCGGTGATTTTATCGATATTAGGAACATGACTCAAAAATGAACTTGTTACAAATAAAAATTGTCCATGTTGTCAATAGTAAATTATCTCAACAATCATATTCATGATTTTAATATCATATATATTATATATATATATATATCGATTATATATGTATTTATAATAGTCTATAACATTTGAATATAGTAAATGAAATTCACCATTCGAGGAGTTGGTAAGATGTGTGTACACAAGAAAGAAACTATCATTTATTTTTCGTATTGAATGGAATGAAAACTAAAGGATACATTGGTATATTATAATTCTAGAATAATTAATTATTTTATATATGTTTAATATTTTCAATTACTCTATCCATAATAAGTTCCATGTATGGAACGAACGAGTCAAATCGTTGTGAGGTTGTGGTAGTCTGCACTTCCACGAATTAAATTTTCCTATTTACACATTATCGAAAGCATATAAGAATGATATAAATAAAAAATAAAAAATTTGGAAATATAAATTTAATATATATCATAAATAATTATTTTTCCATCTTCATGGGCACCATGAGTGGTGGTAAGGGAAAATTGAAGAATCATTGTTTTGTGAGGCAGTAGTTCGTTATCCATAGAAACAGTATTTTTTACATGAAATAGATGGAGGTGTGTGTAAGTGTAGTTATAATATATATAGTAACAAAATCCTTGTATATTAAGGATATTGGTGTTATTAATTTAATAAATTTATAAGAATATAATAGAGAGTGAAGAAGTAAAATAAAAGAAAAGAACTTGAGAGAAGACATTACATCTAAATCAAGAAACTCCCTTTGTTTGAGCCAAAAGTCATTCTTGAATTGCCTTCTACTGAATGTTGTGCTTCTAGTAGTACGAGATAGATGTTTGGATATTATTTTGGCTGATTTTGGTCAAGGAAATGGGCTATATAGGTGTCATTAAATTGGAATATTTGATACCCTATAATAAGAGGGAGGAGGGACAATTTAGGAAGGTACTAAAATATTATTTTATTATAAATTTATTTTCGGTTTTAAATGGTCCCTAAATAATTTATTTCAATGATAATAAGATTTTTTGTTTGAAGACTTTCATCCATTATATTTTAGACAAGTCTCGGTTCTAAATGTATACTATTATTTTAGCATTAAACCCTAGTTAACTCATTTGACTCTTACCATCTCTTCTTGTATATTAATACTATATGATTAATATAGTTACTATGAAATACCAATAGAATCTCAAATCATTAATTAATGGTATTTTAAACAATATCTATGTCATTTATCCAAATTTTATATTTTAAGGACTATTATATAATCTAATAAAATATTATTTTTAAGAAAAAAATTCATTTATGTCAATTTTCATACTATTCATATCATGAATTTTTAAAAAATCCAAAAAAACATGATCATTTAGAAATAATTCATTACTTAAAATTTATAATGTCAAAATAATCGCTAAAATTTATGAATTTATTAAAATGATTCAAAACCATTTTAGTTTTATATTTATAATCTCGTTTATTAAAATCAGTCATTGATAAGGTAATCACTACATCATCATTGTGTCATAAATAAAATAACATATATGATATCTAAAAATTATAAATAAAATACCATGATGTAAGAAATCATTGAATATTTCAAATGACTATTTTTAGTCAAATAGATCTCTTATATATCCACATATAAAAAATTCATTAGTAAAATATACTTTTTTATCATACATTATTCTTTACATAAAATAAATTCTAATAAAATGTCATTTTCATAATAAACTGTCTCCATGGGGTCCCATAATATTCCTAAAGATGACCATGGAACGAAATATCTCAAAAAATTGGATTATTACACTTTTTGGGGGAGTTTTGTTCTATTATAATATAATTTTCTACCCTTATTTACATGCTTACCATTTAACATTGGTAAAGAAGATAATTACTAAAGTTACTTTTCATAATGTATCAATACAAAAGAGAAATATTTACAAAATTTTGTTCTCAAGAATAAAAATATTGAATCCATTTTTCTAAATTCAAAACACATATATTTCAGTAATTAATTTAATAATAATTCATATTCTAATGACCAAAAAATGGGTTTTTAAGAAGTATTAACTATAAATAGAATGACATGTTTTTTTTGTTCAATTAAAATGTGAAATTACATACAGTGAAAATAATTATATTAAATTGTAAAAATATAATCCAATTATAAATTAAAACAAATTGAACATAAAATCTATGTCTTTAAATAAATTAAATGAAAAGGAATTTTTTAATTAAAATGCTGTATTTTTCACTATTAATTAAAAAATTAAATTTATGAGAAAAATACCAAAATTTCATCAAATGTAAATATTTATATCCTCATTCTAATAAATAATTTTATTCATTCAAATAGACCATTTAAAATTTACACAATCATGATTTTATAATGGTTTTCCATTAAAAGGCGGTAAAATGACTTTTCAAAAAATTTCTATTTTTCATGCTAAATATCATATTCATTCTTATTTTAGGCCTCTAAGTTTAATTTCATAAATATAAAAACCTTAAACAAACTTGTTTAATAATAATTTAGTTATTTATTTTGATCAAAGAAATACAACGGATATGCGTTAAGTACCACTTAAAATAATAATAATATTATATTTTTTTATTTTTATCTCAATGTTGTTTGCAATTAATGCTTTCAAAGAAACCATTTGATTCATGTTGAGTACTCTATTAGAAAAAGATTCTTGTATAACATAAAATTAATATCATATGCAGAAATAGTAATAAAAATAAAATGAAGTATTATTCTATAAATAATCGGGTCATTACAACCTCTATTAAATAAAAGATATGTTATCTCATTGACCAACCAATGCATCTATGGGTGATAGATGGACCCTCCCAAAATATTCTAGGTCCAATGGATTTTTCATATGAATGGGTTGAAATAAAATCATCCTAAAAATTGATTGTAAATAATTAAAAAAATAAAAATTTATAATTACCTGACTCAATAAACATAATCACAAACTATCTAGAGTATTATAGATAATGGTTTCAAAATAGAACATCCACTTCAAATATATCATAAATCATCCATAATAATAAAAACAGTATAATTAAAAAATATTCCTAATAGATAATATGTAAAATGCATATTTTTTCCATTGATAAATATAAATACCAAAAATTATTATTTAAAAAGTTATTTATGATAATATATATTTAATATTGAAATTAAATTTCAAAAACAAAAAAACTCGTTTATTATGAAATATCTTTTTATCTTCAAATATCATTTTATCAATTAAATGGAAACATCAATGTAATTAATGATCAAATTCACAGTATATTTTTAAATTTTTTACAAGTTAAAATATCATTCCATTCCCACCACAAAAAAATCTATAAAATTTCCTCATTCAAAACATGACTTGAAAAATCTTTTCAAAACTATTTTAAAAAATTCACAAATGGTTATGTATATATTTAATAGAAAATATAGGTAATTTTAAAAAATTATTGGAACTATATTTAAAAAACATTGATATGGGAAAAAGTCAGGGTTTTAAATGAACAGATAAATGAATTGTGTTTTATTTAAATGTAAATACCCAAATTTTCAATGGAATTTTTTAAATATCTGGAATTATTTTGAGACTGAAAAAAATTAACAGTGCGTGATTCCGTGTCTCGGTGTGCTAGGATATAATTTCTGAACTATTTGTTATGGTATGTTCAGTAAACGCGCGAGTGACATTTACTAACTTTTGAATCAGTGCTTGGATTAAAAATTTGAGAGCATCTTTGAATCTGTATCACCAGGATTCACTTAAGGAAGGATTCACACCGAAAAAATTAGGTTGGTAGAAAATGATAGATTTTGGACATTTAAAATAATAATTAAATAATTTTTTTATTTTATATCTCTCTTTACTTTTCCTCCAATGGACAAGCTGCAGTGTCGGGACAAACGACGTGTCAAGACATTAAATGGATTGACTCATAAAATCCTTTAGAACATCATCATTGGAATTAGGAAGGTTCCTATTAAATTAACCCCCATTAATTCCACATGTGTTACACACCCTCCATCTTTTCTAATTATATAGATCTTGGTGAGGAGTGTTGGTACAACTTCACCAAACGACGAAGCTCTGGACGAGTACCACGACACCAATCACATGGAGAATGGAACTGGTTCTAGCAAGCAGCGATGGGCTCCATAGAATGACGAACAATGACTCATCCTCAAACGCAACATTGTACAATGATTTTGAGGTAGGGTTTATTTCTTGTATAAATTAAAGAGGTGATATATGATTATTATACCCTATGCTATTAATCTAATGTGAATGGCATAAAACAAAAATACAATTAATGGACCCTCCACCTTCTGTTTGAATTTGGTGCGTTCTTCACGAGCATTTTATCAGGGTTAGACGAAACCTAGTATGATGGGAGATAGTGGTGGCCAGCAAAGGCCAGTCGCGAAGGAGATAGTGTTGTGTCATCCAGCACTACCGGTGAAGAAGGTCGTGGTAGTAGCCGTGACATGACAAGACGGTGACCGACTTAGGTCGGATATAGAAGGCGTAGGGGTGCGCAACAACGCACCACCAGAGAAAGGGGTTGCAACATATAGTCGTGGCGGACGGAGGCAGCTGGCAGCGGATTGAGGAGAGTAGCACACCTTTGCGTGCTACTGAAGAAGGTCGTGACTCAGAAGCTATAGTGAAGGGATGGGACCCACTCCTTATGAGTCCCACGGTCGACCTGGTAGTGCCCTATGGTGCTACCGCACTGATTTACAAACGGGGGGAACCGTTCCACCCCCATGCATGCTTGGATCGGGCCCACTCCAGCAGGCTACACCTCCAGCAGGGCGCGCCCCTTCGCAGTCTAGTCCACGCAAGCCATAGCGGGCCACCCCTCCAGCTATCTGCACACCTTATCAAGTTTTGACGTGGGAGCACAAGCAGGCCGCACCTCCAGCGTGCCGCGCCACTCTGTCGGCCAGGCCGTGCGAGGCTAGCGGATCACGGCCAATGAGTGTCAGGCCAAGCGATCCCACCGGGCTGCGCCCCTCTGTGAACCGGGCCGCGCTGCCCTTGTGGGCCAAGCTGGTTCAATCCAAATAGTGTTGTGTAGGATCAAACTGGATCTATCTAGGATGGGTGGACCATGCCAGACCGGACCTGGACCATTACATGCCCAGTTTCACTAAAAGAGCCATAATATGTTCACTAGATGTACGTTTGAAAAACCATCTACAACGTAGTATTCCATTCGATGATATGGTTCTTTTGGTATAATCAACCTTATTTTTCGATAATGTTTAAGTATTGAAGGATTTGATCGAACCTAAATCCAATCGGGCCCTCTGTACTAAAACTCATATATGTCACAGACCGAGCCTCCGATTGATGCATTATCTGTCGCATCAGAACCCTTTAGAAAAGTCAATCCTTTGTTCTACTTCTTCATAGAACATCGTGGTGGTTGAGGTATAACAGATTTCTTTCTAAGTGGTACTCCCAGAATCAAGTGTACTATGAGATGGAATCCCGTGACAGGCAGTGAGGTGGAAAATATTCTATGTGACATGAGGAATTAATAATTATCCTATGTGGTTCAATACCTATCGATCTTTTTTGGTTCAGTTCTCAGTGTTCATTTGGGTGTCATCTCATACTGATTTTGTGTGGGTTATATCTTCTGTGGGTCAGCACTCATCAATCCTTTGGGGGTCAGTGCAAATAGATCTTGTGTGGGTCAGCAGCAAAGCCTCTCGATAGAATTAGATGATCTAGATTTATTACAAAACATCTATACATCTGTACTTATGTTATACCCTATGTGAACTAAGTCTTTACCTTCCTGGAGAAACCTTAGTGATATTTTTACTTTCATGGTGTTACCATTGTGGTACATTTACCTTTGTGGTGCATTTATCTTCATGATGTTACCATTGAGTTACTTTTACCTTCGAGGTGTTACCTTCCATGTGTTACCATTTTGGTACTTTTGCATTTTTTGTGTAAACTTTGTGGTGTTAACTTTGTGGTGTTACCTTTGTGGTGCTTTTACCCTCGTGGTGTTACCATCATGGGGTTACTTTTTTGGTAATTTTTCCTTCGTGCTATTACATTCACGATGTCACATTTGAGGTATTTTTACTTTGTGGATTAGTTTTTAAATTGTATTGAAAGTTGGATCCTTATGCTTCCCCATGTATGAGGAGAGTATATTTTGAAATAAAATTTATATGTATATGAATATACATAAGTAGCTATGAGGACGGATTCGTGCTATGTGAATTAGTTTTTGCTTGGAGGTGTTTCCTTTATCGAACTCTAGAGACCATTTGGGGTCTCAGTGTCCAGACTGAGTATTGTTATACTTAACCCTGCATGGGCTATGCCTAAACCTTGTCGTGTCATGTGTAGATGTTAGAAAGCGTTGATCGAAAATGAGGGAGTCAGGACTAGACGGTGCTCAGAGACAAACCATTTGACAAGACATGTTGTAGTGTTTACTAATCATGAGTTGTACCTACCCTTCAGGTATGATCCTTGGTGGATGATCTGGGAGTTGTTTTTTATTTTCAGTTGTACTTGTACATTTTAGTTGGGCTTGTATTCTGACCCCTTTATTTCTAGTACACCTTTTCTACAACATTTTACTCTGTGGTTGATTGTTATTGTGTTCTTGTATTGTTAGTTTGTACAGGGTTAAAGGCAATGCTTTTCCATTATATGGATACACCTTTCTAGTGCTGGTATCCAAACCTTGGCCTATGGAAGGCGGGCTAGGGGTAGTCACGGTACGGGCCCCTGGGGACGGGTTGTGACAAAGTTTAATCTGAGGAGTCAGTTTTTACGAAGAACTTGGAATCTCATATATTCTATGTGGCAATAGTGTTATGTGTTATGAGTGAGGTTTTCAGTGTGGGGAATCTAGTGTTGGTGTGGTGGCCAGTGTATCCATACAACAAGACCCTAAATTATGATTTCTGAATCAGTGCATGAAAACACTGATTGCATGTGTTTTTGAAAAGGTTTTCTTATGATCTTCTTGTGTTTGATCACTAGGTATTACTTATTGAATGTGGAGAACCTATTTTATTTTAGGAGGCCGCCACATAAATAGACAGCCAAGATTTCCAACAGAGTACATGATTAAATCTAACTGAGCGATGTGGCCCTACAGAAGAGCCCTCTTATGTTGTTAGCACATTCAGGTGGTGTGCCGGCAGCACTACTACCAGTTGGGAAGTTGTTTCCACTAGCCCCGCCAACAGAGGGTGCATGCCGACTGCGCATGTTCCATGAGTTTCAGCGATAGAGGCCTACGAGGTTTCAAGGGGAGATGGATATGTAGGATTAAGAGGACTGGTTAGAGGCTATAGCCAGAGTTTTTCGCTTAGTTGGGACCACAGATAATCTTATTGTGATCCTAGAGGTCAGTCTCTTCCAGGGATCACCAAAGAGATGGTGGAGTCTGACACACCAGTTACATGATGAGGAGACCCTCACCTAGGTAGAATTCGAGGTCCTTTTCATGGTATATTTCATCCCAAAGTCTCTATGCTCAGTGAATATACATGAGATATTTCACTTACAACAGGGCAGCATGACGGTGGCCCAGTACTCGGTGAGGCTCACTAATCTCTCCCGCTACTCCACCGACATGGTATGATACCTTTTCTATAGGACTCTGGCCATTAAGCAGGGTCATCGATAGGAGATCAGAGCATTAATGATATCATTCAGTATTCTAACTTGGGATTGGGTGCTAGATTGAGAAGATTTTGTGGACAACTTCTAGCTGAGTAGGCACCGATAGCGAGAGCCACCACCGAACGTCAGGTTGCAGAGTTATCCATAGAAGGTAGTAGATAGATGACGTAGGGTCCTTATGAGGTCTTGAACATCTGGTGGACGGCCTCAGGATACATGGTTGGTGGAATGGGGCTCACAGGACAGATGGGATAGTAAAGGAGAAGGCAGTGCTACTCATGCGGTGGGCAGTGTCACATGGCTCACGACTTCCCGACCCGTCATAGAAATTACCATAATACGGTCAAGGGACTACGAAGGTAGAGGCATTGGTTTGAGTTAGGAGGTCCATAGGGTAGAATATTTGGTAGAGGATCTTGCTGAGTAGTGGGTGGTGTGGAGTGATTTGGGGTTCTACTGCCACCACCTCTAGGTGGTCCACCCCGACCATAGGGAGATGGAGGACCGGGATGAGATTAGCTCTAGTAAGTTGAGGCCTATGACCAATGCGCTCTAGAGATGATTGTTTGTACCATTTGGGTCTAATCCACCCCATTTTTAGTATATATAGATATGGGTTCCATTCACTATTTTATTACCACGATCATCGTTTGGAGGTCGGAGATTTTGATAAAGTCATTGGATCGATCCTTACAGCCAGAAACTCTTACTGGAGGGGATTCGACGATTACACACTGGTGCTAGTAGTGTGAGACTAATCTATGAGTCAAGATATTCAGATGGGATCTTCTAGTAGTGGTGTTGAGACCTCATGATGTCATCCTGTGTATGGACTTACAATCCATAGTCCATGCTTAGATTGATTATTTAGGCTCAAATTGTGGGTTTTCTGTGAGGATGCGACCATGTTATCAGTCACCAGTGAGATGATACCATTTTTAGCATAGGATGGACTTACCTAGGGGGGTTCATCCAATCACCCATTAGATGGCATGAAATACCCTTTTATAAGTTGATGTTGAATGTCTGGGTTATCCGGTCACGGTGGACTTCTATGTCGATGTATTTCCTGATGATGTTTGAGACTACCTACACGCAAAGAGGTACACATCTACATTGACCTATACCCCTGGAAGACACCAAAATATAAACCAGCATATCAGTTGGATCCCACAGAGCATCGTGAGTTATGAGTATAGCTAGAGGGCATGCAGAAGAATGGGTTCATAAGGACCAGTGTTTCTCCATGGGTATCCTCGATTTTGTTCGCCAATAAAGAATATGAGAGTTTGAGAATATTTGTCGACTATAAATGCCGAAACTAGGTGATCGTGAAAAAAAAGATTCCACTTTTGAGGATTGATGATCTTTTCGATCAGTTGAAGGGAGCTCATTGGTTTTTGAAGATAGGACTCAGATCATTAAACCATCATCTCAGGGTATGAGATGAGGATGTCTAGAAGACGGACTTTAGATGTCGGTATGTCCACTATGTCTTCTTGGTTATTCCATTCGGCATGACCAAAGCCCCAGCAGTGTTTATGGGACACATGGACATGATCTTGCATCCATACCTGGTTCTCTTCATGGTGGTCTTGATTGACGAAATCATGGTGTACTCTGTGAAAATAGAGGAGCATGCCGATCATCTGTAGATAGATCTAGATACACTCTGAGAGACCCAACATTATGGTAAGATCTCGAAGAGTTAGTTATGATATGAGAGGGACACAATTTGGGAAATCATATCTCGATGTCCAGTGTTGCGGTTGATATGGTGAAGATAACAGTTTTTCAAGCTAGGGATCCACCATGGAGTGTGACCGAGGTGTGGAGTTTCTTATTATTTAATGGGAACTACTTGAGATTCATACATGGCCTTTCTAGATTTGTGGCACCCTTTCCGGTGTTGGTGAGAAGGGATATCTATTCTTATGGATAGAGAGATTCCAACATAGTTTTCAAGAGCTGAGGATGAGACTAAAGAGGGACGCCATATTGAGGAAACAAGAAGACTATGTTGGGTATGTAGTATACTGTGACGCATCAAAAGCGGGACTCGGATGTTTCATGATCTAGGAAGGACTAGTGATCATGAATGGTTCTCAACAGTTGAGATAACCTGAGCTAAAATACGATACTCATGACATGGAGTTAGCTGTAATGGCCTTCACCTTGAAGATGGGGTGACATTACTTAATTGTTGAACATTTTACAAATTACTCTAATCACAAGAGTCTTAGGTATATATTCTATTAGAAAGACCTGAATCTGAGAAAATGGCGATGGATGGAGTTCCTCCAGTACTATGACGTTGGTATTCTTTACACTCATGGGAAGGGGAACGTAGTGGAAGATGTACTCAGTAGAAGGTTTGGTCTATAGTTCCTGAGTGATGCTACAATGCTGCTATCCGCGTTGCAGATATCATTTTTGCATAGAGATGGAGCAGCTTACCACTTGCTTAGGACTGTCACCCCCACTTATTCACTGAGTTTGAGAGGCACATCTAGGGGACATTGACTGTGAGGCTCCACATGTTCAAATATCCACATGACATGCATCTGATTGAATTTCTGAAGGTGGGGAGCACATCATTCTATTTGGAGGATGCACCATGGTACCAGTGGTTCTAATGGAGGAGGTGTTGAGGCAGTTTCATATGTCCCCTCTAGTGGTGCATCATGGTGTGGCTAAAATGTACCAGGACCTCTATCATCTGCATTGGTGGCCATGGATGAAGAGAGAAGTGCTAGAGTTTGTTTCATGATTCCTCATATATCCATAAGGGATGACCGATCATTAGGTTCTAGCAGGGAATTCTCAGCCACTAGAGGTCCAGAGTGGAAGTGGGATGGAATCTCCATGAAATTAGTGATTGGGATTCAACATACATCCAAGGAACATGATTCCATCTTGGTGATCGTAGATTGAATCACCAAGTCGGCCAACTTCCTACCCATCTGAGATTGGGGATCAGCACACACATCTACATACAAGAGATTTTAAGACTTCATATGGCGCCATCGACTATAGACTTTGACCGTGACACATGTTTTACATCCTGTTTGTGGAAAGGATTACAGGAGGCTTTTGTGACTCTGCGACATTTGAGAAACACCTTTCATCCACAAACGGATGTTCAGACAGATCATATCATTCAGACAGTGGAGTACATGCTTTGTGCTTGCGTCCTAGATTTTGTCCATAGATTTGAGGATCACTTTCCCCTTGCTAAGTTCACATAAAAACATAGCTATCACACCATCATCAGTATGGAACCATTTTTGGCCTTATACGGTCAACCTTGTTAATCACCTCTATATTGGACATACCCAGGGGTGTCATCATATACAGGTTCAGAGATGGTACGGGCTACCACAAAGAAGGTGCAGATCATACAAGAGTGGATGAAGACTACACAAAGCAGACAGAAGTCTTATGATGATTGGAGATGGAGACCTCTAGTTTTTCAGGAGGAATACCATGTCTTCTTATGGGTATCCCCTTAAGGAGGATAGCAGAAATTTGGCTGGGGCAACAAGCTATATCATAGGATCATCGTACCTTTTGATGTTCTCAATAGTGTTGGAGAGGTGGAATACCCCTTAGATCTTCCCCTACAGATGCACAAGGTGCTTGAATGTTTCCACGTGTCACAGTTGAGGATGTACGTACATGATACATCACACGTCATCGGTTGGGGTGAGCATAACATTGATAAATGGGAGACCATTACGGAGGTTCCAGTGTAGTTGGAGGATTGACAAGAGTGGGTCCTTCATGGATGATCGATACCTCTGTTGCGCATTTTCTAGCAGCACAAGAACTTCTATGAGAGAACATGGAAACAGAAGGATCAGATCCATGCTCAGTACCCCCTTTTGTTTCATTAGTCTATGTTCTGGATTTCGGGGAGGAAAATCCCTATGGTGGGAGAATGTAAAGACACCAATTTTCCATGTATATTTTATGTTAATTATATGGAATAATTAAAAGTCGGGGAAAATTGATGGTGCATGATTCAGAGGCCCGGTGTGCCCGAAAAGTGTTTTTGAAATTTTTTTGATATATGTTCAGTAAATGCATGAGCGACATTTTCTAACATTTGAATCAGTGCTCATATTAAAAACATGAGAGCACTGTTGAATCCACAGTGCTGTGAATAACTTAATGATGTCTTCACGTCTACAGTAGTAGGTTGTTTGATAACGATAGATTTTGGACATTTAAAAGAATAATATAAAAAATCATTTTTTTCTCTCTTTTCTTTTCCTCTAATGGTGAAGAGGAAGTGGCATGACTAAAGATGTTTCAAGCCATTAAATGGATTCACCCATAAAATCCTTGGTAACATCGCCGTTTGAATTAACAAGGATCCTAATAAATCAACCCCCATTAATTCCACATGCATAACTGACCCTCCCTCTCTCCAACTTATATAGAGCTTTGGGTGGTGTGTTGGAACAACTTTACCAAGAAACAAATAACTAGAAAAGAAGCACGACGCCAATCTCTTGGAAGACAGAACTGGTTTTAGCAAGAGGTGATGAGCTCCACCGAACGACAAACATTGACTCCTCCTCAAATGCAACGTTCTACAACGATATTGAGGATTTTTTTATTTCTTGTATAAATTAAATATTTGATGTATAATTATTATACCAACTTACAATCAAGCTATCATGAATGGAATGGGAGAAACCAACAAGTCCTGGGCCCTCTCCCATTTGTTGGAATTGGGTGAGATCATCGTGAGAATTTTATTCGGGATTGATGAATCCCAGTACGTCAGGTGAGGGTGACAGACCACAATAGACAACCATTGAAAAGATAACAACACAATAATGCACGTTTCAGGTGAAGAAAGTCATGGACATAGATGCAGCGGGTGAGGATAGGGGTCGACTTGGGCTGGCTATAGAAGATGGATTGTCATGCAATGACGCACCCCTAGATAATGTTGAAATGAAATGAAGTCATGGAAGACGATTGCTTCTATCATGGGCTGGCAGAAGACATAGGCAAATGGTGTGCTCTCATGCACCACTGAAGATGGTTGCACCACAGAAACCACAGTAGAGGGCTGAGACACGCTACCTGTGGGTGTCGCAGACGACCTAGGGGTTCCATGTGGCACCTCCGCTCAGAATATCAAACATGTGGGACTCCCCCCCCACCATTCCATCTAGGGCAGGCCCCACTCTACCACGTCGCACCTCTACCATGCCATGAATCTCAGTGGGCTATGCCTACGGCAGGTCGCGCCCCTCCTCGGGTTAGGCCAAATGAGCCTTAGCGCGCTACATCCCACTACGGGTCCGGTCGTGGGAGCCCAGAGGGCCGCGCCCATCGCGGGTTGGGCCGCGTAAGCCTAGCAGACCGCACCCCTCGGTAGGTTAGGGATCCCACCCTGTGGGCCAAAAATCTGAGGAGGGACTTAATCCTTGGGACATAAAGTTCCATTTGGTATACTCCAAATGGGTTTTGGATAATGTTAGAGTACATCTGGGTTGGATCAATCCCAAATCCCACCGAGCACTCGATACTAAAATTTTTATAATTGACAGACCGTGAATCCCATTGACGTGATGTCGGGTGTCTTCCAACCCTAACGACATTACTGTACTTTGGGATACCTCTTCATGGAACATTGTGGCAGGGGGGGGGGGGGTTGAGGTATGTCCAATGGATTGACGAGCAGTTCCCCTAGAAACAAATGTACAATGAGCAGGAATCCAGTGGTGGATGTGAGGTGGAGGAGATTATCTATAACGTGAATAATTATTAGATATCATGTGTGGGTTAGTACTTATCGATCATGTGTCGGTCTAAACTCAGTGATCTAGTGTGGGTCAGTGCATACAGATCCAATGTGGGTCAGATCCTGTGTGGGTTAGCACTTAGAGATCTTGTGCGGGTCCATGCATATCGATCATATGTTGTTCAATAACAGAGCCTCTTGATAGAATGAGATGATCTTGATTGATGAATAATCATCTTTACATTGATAATTATGTTATACATTATGTGAGATGATCCATTACCTTCATGATTTTACGTTTTTGGTACCTTTACCTTAGTGGTGTTGCTTTTTGGTATTTTTACATTTGTCGTTTTACCTTCATGATGTTACCTTTGTTTAACTTTTACCTTTGTGGTAATTTTACCTTCATGATCTAACCATTGTGCTAGTTTTAACTTCATGGTGTCACCTTTTTGGTGTTAGCATTGTTTTAATTTTACCTTAGTGTTGTAACCTTGTTGGTGTAACAATAGTGGTGCTTTTACATTTGTGGTGCTACCTTCGTGGTGTTTCCTTTGTGGTTAGTTTACCATTTCAGTGTTACCTTCATGGTGTTATCGTTGTGGTATAATTTTCATGGATTAGTTGTAAAAATGGATTTATGGTTAGAGCCTTATTTTTCCTCATGTATGTGATGAGTATATTTTGATAACATAGGTATATGTAAGGGAATATACCATAGTATGGTTTATGTCATCTTAATGATTTGTTAATGAGGTCTTACATTGTGGTTTTTTATTTTGTGGAACTCTGGGAGACCTTTAGGGGACTCAGGGTCTCTACTGAGTATTTTTTTACTCACCCCTACACATGCTATGCCCACACCATTCTATGTATTGTGACGATGAAAAACATTGTCGATCTAGGCTGAGAGATCGAGGATGTGACGATGCTTAGAGGTGGACCATTTGATGTGATGTTCTACAATGTCTACTGATCATGAGTTATACCTACTCCTCTGGTAGGATACTAGGTGGATGATCCAGGAGCTATTTTTTCTATTCAATTGTACATATTCTTTTTATTTGGGCTTGTATTCCATACCCTTTACTTCCAGAAACTTTTTACTACATCAGTTTACTCAGTGGTTGCTTCTTGTTGTTTTATTGGATTGTGTGTCTGTATAGGTTTAAAGACAATTCCTTCCCGTTATAGGGATACAACTTTCTAGTGCTAGTCGCCAGCCCCTAGCCTATGAAAGGTGGGCTTGGGGTAGTCACGACAAGGATCCCATTGGAAGGGTCATGACATTAAAAACATTATTATTGACTCTACTATTATTAAATCGTGGAAAATGTGATGTAAATATCAATTGGATATAAATAACTAGAGGAAAATTAAATTAGATATTATCTTGGAATATATTGCATAAAATTTCATCATCAGAAACATATTTTCAAACAATTACAATAAGAGATGATGTTATAACCTAAACATTTACCATTTTTGTAATGTATGATCGATAAGTCCCAAGTGTGAAATAATATCATATTAATTCATAAATATATTGAATATAAACTTACTAATTATATAAAATATCAATGGTTCATCATATAGACCACAAAAAGTAACCTAGTGGTGAGAATATAATATATCACACATATGTAAATGTGAGATGTGAAACTTTATCCTTTTGTATAATTTTAATCATATTTGTGTATAAATATTGTATAATAAATATATATTTATTATAAATATATTATACTTCCATATTCAATTATTTCATATCATATATAATATAGTTAAAGCCTTTTATAACTACTTTTTTAACAATTCAATGTTAAAATAACTATTTTTTGTTTTAGTTTTATTAAGAAAGTTTCTATAATTCTATAATATTTTATACAAAAATGCAATTTTTATCTTGGGACTTTCCCGGATTCTAATAAAAATTTAACATTGGATGGATTGTTTTTTGTGCTAACTAATTCAATTTTCATGTATGTTTCATAATGTAAAGCCTTAAATTTTTTAATAACCGTAAATCCATTATCCTTATATTTTTAACCATCATATAAAAAACATAAATAATTATTATAAATTTATTTATAATATTATAATTATTTTAGTGAGGATAAACTGAGTTAAAACTTTCATTAAGAAGGTAGGCCCTACCTACATATGAATGTTGTTCCAGTTTTCCATCAAATAGAATTCAATAATGGAAAATAATATTTTACCTTTTCTAAAACATTTATTAATAAAATATGTAATGTATATTTATTTAATATATCCTTATTATCATCCTTTTCTATATTAATTGAAAAATATTTCAGATCACTTAGTGCAGGAAGTACTCCATATGTATTCATGAGGGGCATTTTAATATTCTATCGGCTTACAAGTTAAGATTTATTGTGAAATTTAGAAAAATATTAATGTCTTAAATTTCATATACATATGTTAAATTAATCATTATATCCTTTCTTGAGAGGTGGTGACCCAAAAATGAAAAACAATGGTTCATGAGGCGGTTATCCTTTATACATAAGATCAATTTTTTATTTTACCATTTAACGATATTGTATATAGATATAGGATTTTACATAAATGTAATAAATTATATGTATATAGTTGAAATTTTTTTAATTATTTAATTGTATATGGATTTCATTTTAGGTAGGTATGCTAAGTTTTAATGAGAAAATGAATGGTGACGAAAGTTACCTCCTCTTTGAAAAAACTCTTTATGTTTATAACAAATTCATTACTAGATTGTAATTATGATAAATAACTATTGTCTGGTATATGTTGAGGTATTTGGAAAAATTAGAGTTTCTCTTAGCTAGATGTATTTTTGTGTGTGAGGTGAGGAGGAGAGTGGCTATCATTTTACATGTGTGGGAAAACACAGAGTTAAATGTTTTGATATCAAAAAAGTGATACCCACATTATTCAGAAAAAATTCTTAAAATTTTTCATTATCAAATCCTGGATGATATAAAATATATATTTGGAAATAAAATAATATTTTGAAATTTTAAATGTAATTGTAACCCTTATTTTATTATTTCAACCCCATAGTAATCTTTTTTTAACACTAAATGTAGTAATTATTCATTATGAAAAAAATAATGATGAAATTATTACAAAGTAATTAATATTTTGATTCAAAATATTGAATCCAATTTTTTAAATTCAATCCAATGAATTTTTAGAATTTAATTTAAATTAATATTATAAAAAAGATGTAAAAGAGGTTTTACAATGAAAGGTTGTCATAATAATTTAAAGCATAAATATCGAAAATTAATATGAAATTTATTCCAATGTATTTATTTATAATATTATAATTGAATTAATTATACATTTATGAAAACATTAAAATCAAAATATATCTTTGAAATTCATTTAACTAAAATATTGTTTTACATTAAGGACAATTTTTTTACTATTAATCAAAAATATAATTATTTTTAGAAAATTATGAAAATTATGTCAATGATAAATTTTATTTGGTGATTTGAAAAATAAATTTAATTTTAGAAAATATTTTCTCTATGTGTTAATAATTATATTTATATTATGTTTGTAAAGTTCTCTGAAAATGCCGTTTAAATAATTTAGTTTGATAGAAAACTATTATTCCTCATTGAAATAATTATTATTTTATTTATTATAAATCTATGACCATTGAATTTATTTTATAAATTTATAAACCAAAAAAGTATCATAATAGTGTTATTATTATACATACTTTTGAAATAAATTTGTTTTTTATAATGGTATCCTATATTATGGTACATTTACACCCAAGGATTCGTGTGACACAAATTTTCAAAGAGATAAACATAATTTAAAGGGGAATATATAATAATGTATCGAGGTATTATAGATTTCATATAAATTTTTTTTATTACAAACCCACAGAAATATGATATTTTATACCAATACAAACTCAATATGATCACTATTCATCTGGTAAAATGATATTACAACAAAAAACCACATATCCATTCAATAATTCCTACTATATACATATTTGGGTAAATATAAGTACCTAATTAAAGAATATTATGAATTCATATCATGAATGAATATGATAAAATAATTAATACTATAATATTTTAATAGTTTTTAAATAATGATTTAATATTTATTTAAAATATTTTATATAAATTTCTAATTCATTAAATTAGAAAGCACACTTCAATCATATAAAATCATTGATATTGTTTTATCTATATAATCAACAACTATAATGAAAAAATATATATTAAATCTATTTTGTAACGTTTTAGAAAATTATATATTCTATAAAACAGTAGGATTAATTATCCATTAATGATTAACATTGAATGGAAAATGAAAAAAAAAACCATTGTTATGAAACAAGTATAAATGGTTAAAACTATAAATGATTTATTTGGAATATAATTAGAATTATTATTAGTATTGTTATATATGTAAATATATGATACAGCTGTTGAATTAACTTAATATGATATCTTTTTTGTGAATTATTTTGTTAAATTTCATCGATGTATGTTAGGATAAAATGTCTCGGTTTCCTTGTCAAATACCATATTCTAAAATATGTTTTTCATTATACCCATAATATTAATTTTACGTTGTATATACTGAAATTTTTATATATTATATCATTTTTATATATAAATAATTAAATTTAATAATAAATTTGAATCCCTATCATTCAAAGAGTGTTTTAGGAAATCTTCTATGTTCTAGTGGGTTTTCATCTCAAATTCTCATCTTTAAGATAAATATTGAATTAAGAACCTAATTACATTTTTTTGTGTATATAAAACCTATTTAATATATTATATAATTAATTATTTTTAAATAAATATATTTTAAATTAAATTTAAATTCGTACCTTTTAAGGGTGTTTGAATAAAATGTTAATCAGGCCCAAAGTGAATTTTGGGTCTAATATCTAATTTTTTGAGACATATTACATTTTTTAACCTTGAATACATTATAAGTCGTTTTTAATACATATGGATATATTTTTTTCACAATCATTTTTTTTAATGGTATTTAATAGCTATGTCATATACAATAATTCAAGTGTCCATTGATCCTATTTTTTACCCATAAGTGAGGATTTTCGGAAACTCTATTTTTATACAGTGTGATAAGATTGTTGATTTGTATTATTTCATTTTAGTCTTGTAAATTATTCCATTGTATTTTATAAAATGGTATAATTTAATTGATTAATGTTTTACAATAGAAAACATTTAAATAATAATCATCACTTCTTTGAATATGTTCTTTGGAAACCATCCATCTTCTTCTTTTGGATGGATTTTGGGAATGTAATTCACGTATTGATGTAGTGGTATACTTATAAATCTATGGGGAATTAAAATCACATTTTCCAAAATTTATATTAGATGGTTTTCACCTATAAATTATTCTATTGTGTTAACAATGGGGAATGTAATGGTTTTCTTGATGTTTTTATTCCAATATGAACGATTTGTGTCATATTAAGTATATATTGTAAGAATATCCACATATAACCACTATATGGATTATGATCATGATATCTATTTTATTGATATGGTGAAATGTATTGGAATACCTTATATTATTATTTTAATATTTTTCATTATTGGAATGTTCAATATGTATTGTATTACAGTACACCATATATCACTAGATGTGTTTGGATCATTTTACACTGTTTTAAATTAAGAAAAATATTAAAATTATTGTTTATTGTTTACTACTGACAAAGGTTGATCATTTATATTATATTTTTCTCATTATATTGATAGACAATGTTAATTTTGTAAGTGGTTCCTCAGAAAATTTTCTAAAAGGTATTCAGAACTAATTTGTTGAAAACAATTGATATAATCAAGTGATGGGTGGGGAATAGAATTATATAACCCCTAGATTTATTGATATATATAATGAGGAAAAATATATTTTCTTGTAGGGTGTATGACATCCAAATTCATTATGATTTCATGATAGTTCTATTGAAGAAAATTCAATGTCTTGGCCTAAGGATATGGAAACATGTTTTTGATGTCCTAAATTATGCATTTCATATGAATGGTATTAATGTTATGAATATCTATATTTTAATTTTTTTCCATTGATATAGAATTATCTAGGATATAGGTGATTATATCTTGACATTGTTTTCCTATTTCGTCATTAATATTTGTTGAATTTATATTCTTTGATTTCTTTTGTTGTAATTTTTTCCATTACTAAGGGTTTGATATAACCATTTATTATCAATTAATTTCTTAATTATTTGAATAATTTTATTATACATGACATATTTAGACATATAACACACATGAACGAACAAATAATTGTTTTTGGAGATTCGTGATGGATTATGTAGTTTCATATTTGTGGTTATTTTTTTCTTATTGATAAAATAAAAATGATTATTTTTTAGTTTATGTTTCATCCCAATTATTTAAATAAATTTACTAAATGACATCCTAATGATGAAATATTTTTTAAAATAATTTATTATTATTTTTATTAAATACCGTTGTATCATATATCTTATATACTCTATTAAACAGTGTATGTAATTTATATATTAATTGTATCAAATTCAGGAGTGTTGGTTTGGATCATCACATGTTTATTTGTTTTTTCACCCAATTCATTTAATTGTTTGAAATTATTTATAAGAGATTCATGTTTCCATAAGAGATTATATATTAAAATATAAATGAGATATTATTTCGTTATAATTTTTTCTTGTATATATTGGATAATTATAGGAAATTATTATGTGATGTGTTGATGATGTGATAATTGAAATATTTATAAATATATTCGTTCATATTTTACTGCTCGTTACGATGATGTGATAATATTTGAATGAATATAAGAAGATGACAGATTGGATTTCTTAATGTCCTTTTTTATATTTTAATAATTTTATTAGGATGATTAGGAATGCTTGATAGATGGGTTTTCATGGTTTCATACTTTTTTTTATTTTTTTGGTGATGTTATAAATTTTATGATAAGGTCATTATGAATATCTATTGTGATATAAATATTCAATTAGGGGGTTATAGTTATAGGGTTCCAATTTTTTATCATAATTCCAAAAAAAATAATTCACATTGCAAACATTTCCCATTTTACCTTATTGATAAAATATGATGAGATATATTCTTATAATGCTGTTAAAAAAGTATTTTATGTCAAATATGACTTTTTATATTACATTACACCATATATGTTTTTTCCTTTTGTTGTTTTTCAACTCTTCAATTTCCCAGAACATATTTCTCACATGGTTATAGATATACCTAGTGAAATTATCCAACTGAGAACTTAGAAGTTATCACACGTCTAAATTTTCCATGAGTTGTATTGTAGGATAGTTTTGATGGATATTAGTGGTACTTATATTCTATTAACTAGTTTAGAGTCTTGGATTTCATCGTCTATTTTATCTTATTGTAATATATATGTCTTTTTTAATTATTGTTTTGGATGGTTAAATGTTAACTATTAAATTTATTATTATATTTATTACTATTGGGTACTTTATATTTAATAGTAAATATTTGGGATAATTACACACATTCATGTAATAAATATAATCACTACTATCTTCTAAACTAGATCCCCTTAGATGAACAATTTACATGTGACTATTGTATCCTGGTCCAATCCCGGAGTGTTTCAGTGTGGTTGGTTTTTATAGAATCGTAATACAAATAACAAAAACAATTAAATGATCAATATGACACACTAGTATTCAATGTTGTTATTCATGAATCAAATAATAAAAAATCCTATAATTATATCATATAAAATGAATAATAATTGAATTCAATTTTAATCTCTTTATTTCATTGGAATATATATATATATATATATATGGAGTCCTGTTTTTTATCATGTTAATATTTATTTTACTTTTTCTAGAGTTGTCCCCCCCCCACCCCCTAAATTTTAAATTTTATTAATATAAAAAAATGATAAAAACATATAATTTTTATAAAATGTATTTTTTATTATCAAATTTACCAAAACACACAAATTTTTTATAAAAATCCTATCAAAAGTATTTTATTCATTTCCATTATCTTATGAAAATTACTATTTTTTCATAAATAATAATGTATAATTCTATATTATTACTCATTAATATTATTACATGGGTTAGCATATTCTATTATATATATTGATTATTATTTTATTCAAATGTAGTATATTTAAATTGGATCTGATTACATATTTATGATTTATGTATGCAACACATGAATTTTGTAAAACAATCATCAAAATTATCAAATATGTTATTCATTTTTGACTTACTGTTGACTAATAAAAATAAAAGTTTATTTGAAAAAATTTAGTTAATGTATAGTAAACTAATATGACTTTAAATATAAAGATAATCATTTAATTTTACATCCTTCTGTATACTATCACTATTTAGTCCCGGTAGTGTGGAAATGTACACAAACATTAAATAGAATTAATTTAAAACATACCACATATATTTATAAAATATGCACTTATAGTTATTGGTCACTGTCTATACATTAATTACTATCAAACTATCCTACACTGAACTTGTTAGAAACATAAATTCAAGAAATTATTACATGTTGATTGATAATATAATGTTTAAAATCAAGTCTTCATGGCAGTCTTTGATATGTAAAAAATACATTGAAATCATTGAAAATGAATGAAATTTTTTGAGAATTTAGGCATAATTTTAGAAGAATATTTTGTTAAACCACTCAAATCAGACCGTATGAAAATCATTTTCCATCTTTATATTTAATTGTATTATATTTTATGTCATCATACTATAAATTATTCTAGAATAATTACTAATAGTTTTATCACCAAAAAAACCAATCAAAATTCTAATATTTAATATATTTTTGATTTCATATATATAATATTTTCTAACAAAAAAGTATTTATCCTCCTATTTTTTTAGAATATATGAAATTAAAATAGATTTAAATTTTATCATTTGGTAGTTTTTCTGGTTTAAAAATCTTAATTTGTAAGAGATTTCCTTCATTTGGAACACATCAATGTGTTTTTTAGAATTTTGTATCCCTAGTTAGTATTTATGGTGTTCCATCTAGTTTTGGGAGTATCGAGGCTGAAAATTTTACTTAAATAAGAATAATGCTTTCCACACCTATTTTCTCAAACAATTCATCCCATAGATGAAATAGTGGGGAATTGACTAGTGGAGTTAGAGGGGCCACATGGTTTTATGTTACTATTTCAAAGCATCTTCATGCCCATGTAAACATTAAATGGGTTTGGAAAATGGTGAATTTCATGGGTTTTCCACGGTTGCCCAAATTTTTTGCACGAACCATGGGACCTCCCACCTTAAGTAGTATCACAAAAAAGGTTTCCATGCAGTTTGGCCAACCTGGAAGCCAAACCACGCCCCTCTTTAATAGTTTTAATTTTCTGTTTCCACCAATATTTTATTTAATTTTCCATCAACCTTTCTTCTTCCTCCTCCGTGTTCAGTAGACTCTTCTATGGGTTCTTATTCTCATCCACAGGAAATGAGTATATCTTCTTCACATGGCCCTTGATTCATGATTTATTATGAAAATTAGATATCCCTAGGTATGTATGAGAATCTAACTATCTTCCAGTTTTTGCATGTCTACTCTCATGTGCACTATTTTGGTTAGACTGATATCTAGTTAGTTTCTTGGTTTTTATAAGTTTATTTTATTTCTCTTGAACTAGAGAAAATCATAATCAATATTTGATAAAAGGGTAATCTATGGAATAAGATAGGTGTTCAATTTATTTTAACAAAATTTTATCATTTCTTAAAAATAAAACAAGGTTTCACATTTCATACATTATAGGTGTCACTTAAATATTATAAGATTTCGTAAATTAATATTCATATCTTGCCTTGTAATTTCCATTGACCCTTCGTAGAGATATTACAGGTTTACGAATCAACCCAAACCACCGATTTATGGTTTTTTCATTGAATACTCTCTTTTAACATGTTTAATTCATTATTTATATCAACCCCACTGGATGTTCTTTTTCATATAAAAAATTTAGATTCTCGCTCGACATAAATCCCCTTTGAGGTTTGTTGATTTATTCCTTATGATAATGTTGCATTTCCATAATCTATAAACAATGAATCAATTCAATAAAAATTTCACATCCACTACATAAACGCATCCATGACGTGTGGTTTCATCAATATGAAAATAAAATTATACATGTAATGTTCTTATTGGCCTTTCAAAATAAATGTTTTACCATATCTAGTGTGGTATTTCTATTGAGTATGCATTCATAAATTACATTGAATGAGGTGGAATAATTAACTAAATGTTTTGATATGTCTTCTGACATCCTCAGGTATATGGCCTTATAGTTGTTCTTTTTAATGGTGAAATTCAATATCCCTCCCAGTGCATCCTTCTTTCATTCTGAGGAATACTTATGGAAATAGCCTTCGTTTTGTTTAATTTAATCGATAAAATGAATTATATATACCATGAGGGATATATGGGTTTACATTCATGGAACACCGAGGAAGGTATAATTTCTCTTTGGATTTGTTTGACTAGATTTTTTATACACATGGGGTGATACTAGTATGACGGGATGGGATAATAGTGAATTAATCTTAAGTCATTATGACAGATATTGGTTACCAGGGGAAGACACCATGGACGAGCTCATTGGAGAGATTGTTGTAATGAGACATGAGTAAGGGATGGTCCTCAATATGATATACTATGTACATGACCAGATTTTCATTCCTCACATTATACTAAGAGTGACACTTGCGAGACCATTCAAGGATCCCATTGGGTGGACTCTAATGACAGTGAATGTATATGGCACTCATGGGGTGATTCAAGGTTTCCTTGAAATGATATGCCTTACACAAGAACATAATTATTCTTATTTAGTTTTAGAATGTACTTTTATTGTAAACTATGAGTAATTTTTGTTATGAAAGGGAATTTTCCTCCAAGACAAATTACATGATTGTTGTTGGTTCATATATAGTCACATATTTTACAATGATTCTTTTCCCTTATCCAATAACTCACCTGTACAGGTGGCCTATTGTTGAGAAATTTTCGGTAAATGCTGATGTGGGTATGGCCAAGATAGTTTCCTTTTTTGAACCTATTCCCAGTTCAATTATTTATTTATTTCACATTTCATCATTACTTTTGATACCCGGATACACATATTATATTATATGAACAAACTAGTTAATGATGCAGACATCATTACTATAAGCAAGCTAATTACATCTCACACACAGCTCATGTCGCCATTTTACTAGGGTACCTTATGATATCTTCATGTTCATGGGTCCATGTATTATGGAATATGATATCTTATGTACTTCGTTGTTAGGATCCCAGGATTGATCAATTAATTAAGTGGCTCATATAGTTTCGACTTGGGGATTTAATCTCATTTCATTATTCACATTTTTCATTATAATATTATTATTACTCAATTATTTCTTTTTTGGTCCATGAATCGTCATCTAGAAATGCATGAATTGTTGTATATTTTCTATTACCAATTATATTCATCTATATAATTCATCCCCTCCTATTACTTCTCCCATTTTTTTGTGTTACTTATATTCTTATTTTCCATTTTAATGCCTTTATAATGTGGGTAAAGTCTCCCCTCATACCATCATTAGTTCCTTATTTCTAGTCATAATCCTCTTGTATATGGGGAGGTGTACTTGAGGCCATGTGGTGAAAAACATAGCTACTATTTTCATAGGAAATCTTGTTGGGATGTTATGTATGAATCATTTTTTGTTTCTCAATATATAATATTTTTGTTAAATCATTCTAATAACACCTGGTAGATTATTTGAAATAGAATACCCCATTTTCATAACTATTTAAAATCATTATATATATTTCATATAACAAAACATAATTAAATTTATCAATTTGAACATAAATTTTAATAACACATGAATTGTTAATGTTACTATTCCATTGTTTCATTAACTTCTAATGTAAATTACATGGCATTATAGACCTTAATAAAATTTAGAGACTAAAACCATGATGTAATTTTTATAAGTGGATTCAAATTTTCTTCAATTGTCTTAAAAAATAGTGAAATAATATTTCTATGAACTGACATTGAAAATCAACGAAAAATAAACAAAATAAATTTTCTAATTAATAATTACATTTGGGTCAAATCTAACTATACACTGCCAGATGAGCTGGTATAACAACTAAATTCAATCCTTATAGAATAAATTCAATACCGATGGTGTAATTTCATAGTAAAATTTTATATTTTTATATTTATATTTTTTCCATGACTTTTTTTTTGTTTCAGATATTTTATTATGATTTTATTTATAATTAAATTAATATTTTATAGCAGTTCATGCAATGGACAAGAGGATTCAGGGGTTGGAGGACTGGAATTATATAATGGGGTTGATTGTGATTCAAACCAAATCTCATGGGCATCATATATTAATGATATGAACGTATTTTAAATCCATTTTTATAATAAATTTTTCTTCATAGAGAGTGATTGGTCATTTTTTGGAAAATTGGTTTCAATGTTTACTAATATGTAAATGTCATTTGAGGTTTATGAAGTTATTATTTTGTATGGGAAACCCATTTGTTGGAGTCTCATACTCTTTGAAATAATATATCAATGGGGTGTTATACTATAGAAATGACTATAAATCCATGGAGATGAATATTTTTTTTGAGCATCACATCATGGAGAGGATTATCCAACCATGGGCATAGTTATTATTTATAGAGTCCTATGTTATTCATTTTTCAATTTTTGGATGTTTTTAACACAATTATTGTTTGTGATTCAACATAATAAACGTGTTATAAAATAGGCAACAATGTGTCCCCACACATTTTTTTTGAAAATTTGGGTTCTTCAATAGAGCTTACAATGTCATTATCATATACAAAATATTTGTTATTATAACATTTCCTATATGCCCTATAAAATTAAATCCACTATTAGGAAATATTTTTATCCATAAAAAATCTCAACCTTGAGATACGTAGGGTAACTCTATATCATTATCCCATGATTTGATGCTTCATCTATGATTTCTAGTGTAGTTTATCATTTTTAGATCTTTGATTCTCATATTTTATTTTTAATACTTCTATTTTTCTTCATATTTATTTTTCATCACCAAATATTTGGGCCCCATTGAACAATTAATGGATTGAGGTTTTGATACAATGTTATGTTTATTGTTTTATAGGTTATATATATTTATTATGTGTTCTAAGTATTCATGTATTTTATGGATCTTAACCATTCATGAGTGATACTATGATTTGTTCCAATGAAATTTTATTTATTTATTTTTGAAAAACCATTTAGATATTGATTTTTCTAATTATTTTTTCCTTAAATTTATTGTAGTTTTATAATCCTAAATTTTTATATAAATTGTTGTTTATTTTTTTTTTGATTTCACTGGGAAATTCCCCAGGTAATTTTGGAGAAGGATATATTTGTTGAAAATAGTGTATTATAAGTATTTGAATGAAATTTTGGTTGATTGTGAGTTTCTCTATAGTGTTTGATGTTGTTTTTTCCATCACTTTGGAAGTTTTTCTGATATTTAATAATAAAATTTCTTCTGAACTTGACTATGTATGAACCTTGTATGATACATTCCCAATCCATAATGTACGATAGTAAAAACATCAAAAGGATTGATCTAAAAAGCATTTTGAAAAAAATGATAAATTATGCACATTTTAAGGTTCAATAATGAACATTGGATGGTTTATTTCTCATCTTCATCTCGTTCATTTAGATTCCATAAAGATAATTTATATGAAATAAGTGAAGGTGAATATCGTATTATTTCTTCCTAAAAATTCAATTATTCAAGTTGAGCATCATA
The DNA here is from genome assembly GCA_963277665.1 of Viscum album. NCBI lineage: Eukaryota > Viridiplantae > Streptophyta > Magnoliopsida > Santalales > Viscaceae > Viscum > Viscum album. The sequence continues at coordinate 1,155,849,708 of OY728133.1, read as the reverse complement.
TAGTTGATGTGGTACATTGTAACATTCATTTTTAATTATTTGTGTTTCAAAATAAGTAAACTAATTTCAACATTATATTATGAAATATATATCATTTTTTAACTAAATGTAAACTTTGTATAGTTGATTTCAAAAAACATTAAGGTACATTCCAAAGAATATTTGTAATTTTGTATGGTTTCTATATCACATCATTAGGATGAGTACATACTTTATAGGGTATATTCTTCCAGATTGTATGGTCTCTTGAAAACTGTATATGAGTCATATAGTTTGTTATATATATAAAAATAATGGAATTTAAAAAAAATTCAATTGATGCATTGGTATATTTTAAATCATGAAATATCATAAGTAGTTAGTTAAAGAAATTATCCAAGATAGTATAATTGGTCATTTTAATGAAGATTCTATGTTAAGGATCATTAGTGAAATTCATCATAATTTCCAATTAAAAAATTAAATATTTATATTCATGATAAAAACTATTACTCTTTAGGATTCAATTGACTTGAAATTTTTGTGTATCCTAGAAGAAATCAGATTATTTTTATTCAATTATCATACTATTATTATCATTTTTCTATTAATATATAATAATTTAACGATGAAATATAAATCCTTAGGGAGACGATAAGTTGATACTCTGTAAAGATGTAGAATTTTTGTATTAATGAAAGATTATGTATAAGATATTGATAAGGGTCACATCTTTTTTTTATAATATATTCCAGAGAAATAATATGATTTTTAATCATTTATTAGTTTTCATTTATGGAGAAATACGATAAATTTATTAGTACATTTTCTCATAAAGCTCGAGGGTCTTGAAAAATATTTAGAAACAATACTAAATTTCAATATATATTAATGCAATTCATCTAGAAGATGACATATGGTCTTGGGAAATAACATCTTACTTATAGATGTGGTTAAATAAAAAAATTAATATTTTTCAGAAGAGTGGACTAGAGGATATAATCATAGAATTGGTGGTACAATTATATAAAACTCCCAAATTTTTATTTTTTATAAATATTCAAGGATGACTTTTTCTCTTAGTATCTGTATCACATTAAAACTTGAATCTTTTAATGAATATGAGTTCCCCTATATTATAATTACATAAATATTATGGAGGTAATAAATTTTTCATCGCTATAATTTTTCCTAGAAATTATTATATTCCCACAATAAGGAATGTAATGTTAAAATACGTATATATTTTTTATATTCATATTAAAATTTTACAATGTGTGAGGGAGAATTTAGATTGTGTGGACCTATAAAAAAATTAATATGTATTTATTTTGAAATTAAATAGTAAAAACCTTATAATATATTCACCCCCTACTTAGTGGTGTATCATCTAACATGGACACATGAAGTATTATCAGATCTAATAGTGTTCCCTTGGAGATCTTTTTTAAGTGAGAATGAAAATAATTAATTCTATCAATAATTGTATTGTCCCAATAATTTATTATAAGATCATCCATTGATGAATGTACATTATGCATCGATATATTTTATCTCAAAACATTTAAGTAATTTATTTTATAGTTATATTTTCCCCACCATATAGATAATTACTCATATGTAATATTTAGAAAATTATATGGTAGATGGAAAATCAAAAAATATTTTGACATGTTTTCATGAAAATATCAACATAGTAGTAGTTGTCTACAATATATATAATTAAATATTAGAAAATATTGAGAATATGTATGAATTTAAAAAATGTAGATGAAAAGTTTAAAATATATTGATCTATTATTGAATATATAATTATGGATGATTATTTAATAGTTTATAATTATTACATTAGGTCCAAGGAGGTATTCATATAATTTCATTTGTTGACTATTATAATTACCTTAATGTGAAAAATAATTTAATCGTTCACTTTCTTTTGATACATTATCCAAATATATCATCCACATAAGAAAATGAGTACTGATATCTAGATGAGTTTGATAATACTCTTCATATATCTATTATTATTAAGGCTCAAATTTTCAATAAAATTGATTTGTGGGAAATTACATTCAAATAATATAATTAACTTATATTAAAGGATATGTATGATGAAGTCTCTAGTGAATCTAAATACAATGTTAAGTGTGATGAATAAAATAATAGTTAAATTTATCCATTTCATGTGAAAAAAAATCCATGTTTTCAATAATGGAAACATTACACTAAATTGATTTTCATGGAGTGTAGCTATAATGTTTTTAACATATTTTCTATGAGTGAAACAAGGAAATAAGGATGTTAATGACTTTATTAAAAGACAATTGTATATGAAAATGGTATAATATACCTAGATTTTAATTATATGTTTGGAAATATAATTAATTACAATTACAAAAATTGAGGAGTATATTAATTAATGAATTGGAATACTGGTCCTGTAAAATTACAAATATAAAAAAAAATATTCTTGAAAATACTATAAAATACAAGGATAGGGTCTAAAGACACTAATAAAGTTCATCTAGTTATGGCTAAGGACGAGAAACATACAATAAACCCATTGTAAAATTTATTCTAGATGTGGGTAATGAGAGGTTCTAATGAAATATAAGGGAAGTAAAATAACAAAAAAGGCATTCAAAACTTAAATAAATTAAATGAATAAATCCTTATCAAATAATTTTATTCTACAGAGATAAAACATTTTAATATGAAATATTTTTGTAATTGTGAATATTGAAATAATTGAAGTAGAAATTTATACTAAAAATATGAATTCAACAAGACTCAGAATAGGTGTCTTAAGACTGGGAAAACCCAGTGAAGTATGAGATATGGTTATTATAATGAAATGTAAATATATGATTATTTATCGTTGGCTATAAGAAAATTTTGTTTACAATATCAATTAAAATCAATTAAACAGTTACATAAAAAATTTAATATTGATTCATCTAATGCGATGGTTCTAAATTAAAATTTGAAATGACTATATTTAGTCAAATGTTGAAAAACAATTATCCACGTTTACGAAATTTGGAAGAATATTTTTAATGATATTTTTCTATAAAACATTGTTTATGGATATAAAATAATCACTAATACTATACTCTAAAAATTACATATGGACTCCATAGTTTCATAAAAGAAATGTTTTCAATGTACAATAATACAATTATTATGTAAATTTCTATATATTATATGATTTATAGAATAATACATCATTACAATAGAAGAAGACATGAAAATAATGAATAGGAATAAATCTCAAGAATATATGAATACTATTTAGGAAGAAGTATGTAGTTAGAGAAACATATCACAATAACAACTGTAAAAATGATTTGAATTCATAGATGGGATCTATTGAAGGTTTGATTTGGAAATTAACAATTAGAAGGACTTTATGATCATATATCAAAGAAAAAATAAGTACGAAATTGAAATAATCTACACATTTTGAAGTTTAAAATTTAAAATTCACATATTTTTAATATTGGCCATAAATCTACCAAGAATAATAATTCGGGATTATTGATATGGTATTATCATTATAAATAACTAGTGATTATAGGATATTGATTCATATTAAAGGACAATATGGCTGTGTTGTTTCTATTTGTAATGAAATATCACAAATAATAAAATTGATATGATCGTTTAAAAATGATGAAAAAAACTGAAATCAAAATATTTTTTTATTGTTTAATGGTCATAATCATTGCATACTCAGTGTGAGTAAAATTTTTGATAACTATAATGAGTTGATTTTTATGAAAAATAATTACCTCACTATTAGTATAAAAATGTAAATATTGTCACTAAAGGTAAAATAATTAGAGGAAACATTTTCAAATTATAGAATCAACATATTTATTATATGTGAATATAAAATATGACAAAAAACATTGGAATATATTATTTTAGAACCAATTTCAATTAATTTTATGTAATATTTAAAAGGTGGTTCCTCATGGGGATTGAAATATTATAAAATAAAAGGATAAGAAATCTAGTAAACCAAATATAAGGGTAATATAACAAAAAAATTTACACAAGGGATGATATATAGTCTTCCATAAAAAAGGAGTTGATAAATACTGGTTGGTAGATTTTTGTGATACATAAATTCAATCACTCCATCCATTAATTCCTATAATTTAGTAATTGTTATTACATAATTACTAATATCGCATTACCAAAACATAAATAAATTTTAGTTTATTGAATTAATGTCAGTAGGATAATTGTCACGAACCGGATCTGGTCACCATCAAACCGGCACCAAACCCGACCCGTGCCATGGCCCGAATGGCGTGCCCGATCCCCACGGGCGGGAACAAATGCCCGAGTATCATAAAATAATGTTTGGGAATGATTTACCCATGTTTATAAACATTAAACAACAAACAAATTCAAAAAAATGAATCTGGATTTTTCAACTAAAAACATCTTTTACAAAATTCAGAACTGAATTACATCTTTTAAAACAACTCAACAAGACTATAAAAAAGGTACGAAATCACAATTAAATAGCCCAAGAACCCTCATGGAAAGGGGCACCGCCCTCAATCAATCTCTAAAAAACTTCACCACCAAGGACATGCTAGAAACCCGGATCATTGGAAGGAAAAACTATATCCAAACCTGAAACAACAAAATAACCAAATCTACTTACACCCAAGGGTGTTTGTAGGGTGTGAGACAATTCCCAGTAGGATACCACCACTAATATATTCCATGTGATAAACATTCAATGACAAAAAGCTTGCAATTATTCATAAACAGAAAATGATAGTTACAATCTCTAAATGATGAATCTAAAAAAATAGTTTTCAGGTGGGATATCATTAAGAATCAACACTTTTGAAAATAATGTCAAAACTACTGCATTTTCCAGACAACTATACTGTATGCCGAAGGTAAATACAAAGTAAATAATGAGCACAAGAAATAGGAAATAACCCCTAGGAACTAGCTCGCTCTGGGTCCCAGGTACCTCGTATCTCAGTGAGAGTAACCATCACAATATCTTTTCTCGTGCACGAGCCACTAGTAGGGAACATACCCAAAACCTATTGGTCCCCAATATTCATCATCATAGTTTATTTAGAGTTGAAAGAATCAATATTTATAAGTGAAACTGAGGCCAAACCCCACAGATTCACTAGCATACTAGTACACCTCCCCCCGCCTAGATACCCGGGTTTTCCCTTTGTGCTCAAAAATGTTCAACAAGCCAAGAAATAAAGTTTTCACATGTAGATATCACTTCCATATCACACATTAACCAAACATCCCATGTACATCACATAAGTCACAAATTACACTTTTCATTAAAATGCATTTTGAAATCAAACTCACACCAAAATATCCCACATCACTTTTTCCATAACTTTCACAATCCAACACTTCCTTTAACAATTTTATGAAGTCCCTAAAAATATGATAAACATCACATAACAGAAACAGTCACATTTAAAATGGCTCATTTGAAAGTATAAACAATTCAAAACATTTTTCCAATATGGCTTCACCTCTTACATAAATCATTAAACCACTAAAAACATTCATAAAACAATTCTAAATAGTGTACCAAAGCTTTTCAAATAAAACCTATTTCAAAACCATATTTCAAGAACACTATCACAACAATACAAATTCAAAATAGAATTGGAAGCCCCAAAAACATTTATTAAACAACCCCCATGTGTTATACAAACACCTCAAACAATAGCACAAAATATCCACATGAAACACACACGTTTTCAAAATCACTTTCAAGAAGTACAATAAAGTTTTACACCATAAACCCTTAAAAAAGCATTAAGACCTATTGGCACACCAATACCCCACCAAATCTTAATTGTAATCCCAAACAAGATTTATTAAACCAAATTCATATGTTATAAAACAATCCCAAACAATACCCAAAGGGTTATACATGAAAAACACCAAATTTTAAGCTAAAATGAAACTATAAAAATAAATGCTTAACCAAATCCAACATAAACAATTTTTCACCAAACACAACATATTATGAAAATGAATAATATGTAATTCAAGAAAAATAACTCATCTAGAAATTATTACACACGGAATCAACTACCGGAAGTGTCAAATCCATCAAAACATGGTTCGAAACGTCAACTGCACAACCGTTGCACCACAAGGAAGATAAATTCAGACCTAGATCACAATATCTGACCACAAATACACCAAATGAAACCCTATGATCAAACCCAAACTTCTGGAAATTTTAGAACAAAATTAATGAGAGAGGAAACCCTAAGGGGAAAGGAAGAAACCAAGAAAGAATCACTTACCCAATATAATCCTGAAGAAAATGACCCAAAATCGACAAGAATCTGAGTTTTAAAACAGATAAAAATATAATGGATATTCGAAAATGAATTATAAGGTCATGTAGGAATTGGAATCGGGGAAATAGAGTAATAATAGAAGGATTTATGAAAGGGTCAATATACCTCTCCAAATCTGGATGATTTATGTAATCTTGAGAGGTTTCGACCATTTTCACGATTCTGTCTAGCTCCAAATTGTGGGCGGAGGGAATGGGGGCACGCCGTACGTATGTGGGCTAAGGTGAGAGTTGGAAAGGCCGAAAAAACAAAAATTAGTGTAGGAGATATTAAATAATTAAAATTTATTTTTAATGCAGAAAATGGGCATTCGGGCAGGCCCAATTCCTTAAATAGAAACTCACATCCACCATGATTATGGATTTATAAATGGTCCAAATAAATATGGTGGTCTTAATATTTAAGGGGATTACAATTAGGAATTTGAATGGATGAAAAATGTTGAAAAATGAAGAATTTATAAATGAATCAAAATTTATTTTTAAATCTCGAATTGGGCTCATGGTTTGGCTCAATTCATAAAAACTCACCCATTCCTCCATAAATGCTTGGGAAACCCTCAAAAAAAATCTTGAATGGAAATTAAATATAATTTAACATTAGAATAAGTCATTTATGTGACAATTCTCCCCAGCATAAAAAAATTCCGCCCTGGAAAGTCACATCAAGGAAAAAGAAACAACCAAACCCAACTAAGAAACCAAGAGGTACTCCTTTGCCAGGTTCCACCCCCAAAGGCCAAAACACCTCCAGTGATTAATTAAGTATTACTCTCACAATAAAAACATATACCACTTTCCTGAAATGATCAATCACATTCGTACTTTATCCCAAAATTAAATTCCTCAAACACTATTTGAATAAGACTCAAGCAATTCAACCAAATAAACAATAACATTGAACACGGATACACTTACTTTACTTTAACTAATCCATTGGGCGGTCTCCAGTCCCAAATTTTACCCAAGAATGATGTTGGTAGCCAGATAGCTCTGAAGATGATTATTTACACCAAGACAAGACCATGGATAAATCTATGTTACTGGTACAGGGGGACACAAATACGCTCCCCACCATAAGAGACAACCAATAATTTTTTTTCCGAGACAAAAACTGGACACTAATAGGGGGAGGCATGAACGGAATCCCTGGTACATATGGTAGACTTCTATTCAAAATTTCTGAAGGAACATACATGAGAATCATAGTGGTTCTCCCCACCATAAGAACCAACCATCTTAACCGACTAGCGTGTGCCGGCACAAAAAAACCGAAAACTTTCAAGATTTGGGAAGGTTGCACGGTTAGTCCGAATAGTTTGTGAAACCGTGAACTAACTGTGAAGATAAATATTCCTACATGACTTGTAGGCACACAGTATCTCTTAATCGTTCACAAACCATGTGCTCAGCCTGTCTAGCCAAATTTTCAACCATTCTCCAAATACTCAATGGAAACAAAAGTGGGAGGTAATGACATTGGGTGATGTCATGGGTATAAGGCCCTCCACCTATTTCCACCAAACGTGAAATACAAAAGAAATATAATGAAACCATAGGTTTAAACACTTCATATCTTTCATATTTAAGATAGTACTTTGTACAAGGGTTTAAATGACCCTGGGATTTCCCTTGACTACGAGCCAGCTTCTCTCCGAGACCTATGGCTGGAGCTCAATGATTGAAGCATATTAGGCCTTGCAGTTAGTCTTTGGAATCCCACTAAATTAGAATTCTTCTTTTGGTGCCACCAAAAACTACACCTCAATCCCAGATTAGTTTTCCAGACATAACACATTCCAAACTCACTTTACCATATCCCGACATTTAACTGAAACGAGGTCTAAGAAGATTCCCACACATCACACCTTGTTTCTTCAGGTGAGAAACAATATAACTAAAGAAAACCTATACTCACATTCCTCTAAAATGGATGATTTTGAAGTATTTACAAGGGAGACATTCACCCAACATAACAGGGACTCTCAGACAATTTCACTACTTTTACCTATACGTTCAATCGAGCACATGACATCATAAGACATCAGCGAACATGACCATTGCGACTGATATAAACAATGCATAGAGAGGGAACTTATTCAATATCCCCAAACAACACATAATTCAAGAAAGTGGCCACAATATATTCTCATGAACATATTTCCCACACTAGTAGTTTATTGTGAACTCTTTCTTCGAAGAGACTACGAAGGACTCAGAGGCCCTCTTAAAGACTATCCATACTGACAACCCCAGACAACTTCCACCTTTGAAGAATCAGTTAGATTAAGAAACTAAGGTCTCTTTTAACCATTCACGGGCACTCTTCCTCAACAAGAGGATCCAAAAAAACCAAGGTGTTAAATAGTGTAGACTAATTCTACAAATCTCAAGAAAAGATTCCTTAAATTGATCAACTAGAGGATTTTCCAACAATGAAACAATCTGAGTTTCACTTCAGTTGTGCACTAAACCTAAATGGGGGTGTACCTTATCCAACGGGAGAACCCAAGTACCCAACCAAGATGGTCCATTGTTCAAAAAAACATAAACCAGATCCAAACACATGAAGGTAACCACCATAAAGGCATCCCGAAATATATCTCAGAGGAGACTACTAACTAGTCCTTCTACCCAGCTTACTGACCAAACATAAACCCAAAATGCAGTTCAAATAGGAGGGGTTATTACACTAAAAAAATACCACAAAAACAACATCTTCAAAAACCCATAATACAAACCATCCCAAACTTTTAATCAAGGCATCATGTTTTTCTTTAAACCCATATCTTTGAAAACAAACGGTTCAGCAGTAAGAGTATCGACCAATGGTACCCCATGGGCCTCACACATGCATGTTTTTGTGCCACACCAGACACCCTCCTCATATCTGTCCCGGAACTCATCCAGTCATGTCATCAACCATACATCATCCCATATAACCCCATGCTTGTGGTCGCTAATGGAAATACCAAAGGTTAAAACAAATATTATTTCCACTTTTCAAAACCAAAACGATCAACCAACACATCCTATTTTCTCATAACTGCTAACCACGAGATCAAAATCCCAACTCACATCTTACAAAATTTTTTAAAAAGTCACAATCATTTAGAAAATAACTCAATTTCAAGATATTAACATCAATTCCAAAACATCTCATCCAATTAAAACACACTCTGATTGTTTAGAAAACTCTACTGGAAACACTTTTCAAAACCAACTTCAATATAGTTCCTTCTTTCAAAGAAGTGTAAGAACACCATTTTACATTTCAAAAAAATTCTGAAAATTCTGTTCCACCATTTCATAAACCAAACCATTCCATCTTTATTTGAAAATAATTTCATAAAAACTTTACCCTTCCTAAAACCAAGTCACCTTAAAACCAAATTGATAAGATTTCAAAACTAAACAACAAAAAAATGCGATAGGAAACTAGTTTCAGTGGGTGACTTGTAAATATGGTTGGCATCCATATTCCAACCACTTCACTGTCATAGAGAGTGTTCTAAGGAAGATCCCTGGCTTTACATGGCTTTCCAGGCCCTGCGAGCTCACTGAGACCATTAACCCAACTCTCTTTTCATTTCCCCTAATCATCATCAAACCAAGAAAACCAGTGGAATCCGAAAGGTATTGAATTCCCCTAGAGACTTGAATCCTATCATGAGGTGTGGTGATTTTCCACACTAATCATCACAAAAATTCAATGTCCTGAAAATCCAAACTCTAGACTATGTCGACTGTTCCCCATATAACATGACCCAAAGAGAGCAAACCTCCTATGATACCATTTTGTCACGAACTGGATTTGGTCACCATCAAACCGGCACAAAACCTGGCCCGTGCCAAGGCCCAAAGGGCATTACCGATCCCCACGGGCTGGCACAAGTGCCCGAGTATCATAAAATGATATTTGGGAATGATTTACCCAAGCTTATAAACATTAAACAACAAAAAAACTCAATAAAACGAATCTGGATTTTTCAACTAAAACCATCTTTTACAAAATTCATAACTGAATTACATCTTTTAAAACAACTCAAAAAGAATATAAAAAAGGTATGAAATCACAATTAAACAGCCCAAGAACCCTCATGGAAAGGGTCACCGCCCTCAATCCATCTCTACAACACTTCACCACCATGGACATGCTGATCATTGGAAGTAAAAACTGTATCCAAACCTGAAACAACAAAATAACAAAATCTACTTACACCTAAGGGTGTAATTTGGGTGTGAGAAAATGCTCGGTAGGATACCACCACTAATAGATTCCATGTTATTAACATTCAAAGACTAAAAGCTTGAAAGTTTTAATAAACAGAAAACGATAGATACAATATCTAAAAGATGAAACTAAAAAAATAGTTTTCAAGTGGGTATCATTAAGAATCAACACTTTTAAAAATAATTTCAAAACTACTGAATTTTCCATCCAACTATACCGTATGGCAACGGAAAGTACAAAGTAAATAATGAGTATAAGAAATAGGAAATAACCCCTAGTCACTAGCTCGGTTTGTGTCCCAGGTACCTCGTATCTCGGTGAGAGTAACAATCATAATATACGTTCTCGTTCATGAGCCACTAGTAGGGAACATACCCATAACCTAGTGGTCCCCAATCATCATCATGATAGTTTAGTTAGAGTTGTAATAATCAATCTTGCTAAGTGAAACTGAGGCCAAACACCACAGATTCACTAGCATACTAGTACACATCCACCCACCTAGATACCCAGGTTTTCCCTTTGTGCTCAAACATGTTCAACATGCCAAGAAATATAGTTTTCACATGTAGATATAACATCCACATCACAAATTAACCAAACATCCCCATTTACATCACATAAGTCACAAATTCCACTTTTCATTCAAATGCATTTTGAAATCAAACTCACACCAAAATAGCCCACAACACTTTTTTCATAACTTTCACAATCCAACACATCCTTTAACAATATTATTAAGTACCTAAATATATGATAAACATCACATAAAAGAACTATTCACATTTAAAATGGCTCATTTGAAAGTATATACAATCCAAAATTGTTTTCCAATATGGTTTCACCTCTTACATAAATCATTAAACCACTCAAAACTTTCAAAAAACAATTCTAAATAGTGTACCAAAGCTTTTCAAATAAAACCCATTTCAAAACCATATTTCAAGGACAAAATCACAACAATAAAAATTCATAATAGAATTGGAAGCCCCATAAACATTTATTAAACAACCCCCATGTGTTATACAAACATTTCAAACAATAGCACAAAACATCCACATGAAACACACACGTTTTCAAAATCACTTTCAAGAAGTACAATAAAGTTTTACACCTTGAACCCTTAAAAAACTCATTAAGATATAGTGGCACACCAATACCCCACCAAATCAGAATTTTTATCACAAAAAATATTTATTAAACCGAATTCATATGTTATAAAACAATCCCAAACAATACCCAAAGGGTTACACATGAAAAACACCAAATTTTAAGCTAAAATGAAACGATAAAAATAAATGCTTAACCAAATAAAACATAAACAGTTTTTTCACCAAACACGGCATATTATGAAAATTAATAATATTTAATTCAAGAAAACTAACTCATCTAGAGATGATTACACATGGAATCACCTACCAGAAGTGTCAAATCCCTCAAAACATGGTTCGAAACGTCAACCTCACAACCTCCACACCACAAGGAAGATAAATTCAGACCTATATCACAATATTTGACCACAAATACACCAAATTAAACCCTATGATCAATCCCTAACTTCTGGAAATTTTAGAACATAACGAAAGAGAGAGGAAACCCTAAGGGGAAAGGAAGAAACCAAGAAAGAATAACTTACCCAAAACAATCCTGAAGAAAACGACCCAAATTCGACCAGAATCTGAGTTTTAGAACAGATAAAAATTTAATGTATGTTCGGAAAAGAATGATAAGGTCATGTAGGAATTGAAATTGTGGAAAAAGAGTAATAATAGGAGTTATTAAAGGATCAATTTACCTCTCCAAATGTGGACGATTTCTGAAATCCAGAGACGATTCGACCATTTTCGTGATTCTATCGAGATCCAAATTGTAGGAGGAGGGAATGGGACCGCGCCTTAAGTAAATGGGCTCGGGTGAGAGTTGGAATCACCGAAAAAACGCAAATAGGGAAGGATATATTAAACAATTAAAATTTATATTTAATGAAGAAAATAGGCATTCGGGTAGGCCCAATTCCTTAAATTGAAACCCATATACACCATTATTATGGATTTATAAATGGTCCAAATAAATATGGTGGTGTTAATATGTCAGGGGATGAAAATTAGTAATTTTAATGGATGAAAAATGTTGAAAAATGGAGAAGTTATAAAGGAATAAAAATTTATTTTTAAATCTGGAATTGGGCTCACGGTTTGGCCCAATTCCTAAAAACTCACCCATTCCTCCATAAATGCTTCGGGAACCCTAAAAACAAAGCATGAATGGAAATTAAATGGAATTTAACATTAGAATATGTCATGTATGTTAAAATAATTGTTTAACAATAATTTGGGATGTTCATCAAGAAATATTAGGGTGATAAATCAAATAATATTAATATAAAATCATTTTGTCATATATTTAAAAATATAGAATACAAAATCTTGTTACGGATTCATATACATAGAAATAAAATGGTGTTATCTAAACAGTGAGTATATTATTGGTTTAGATGCGGTGAACCATGATGGACTAATATTGAATATCCGTGTTCTAAGAGAGTGAAGTCTTATTCACTATTATACATATTCATAACTGGTTTTTTGGGAAAACATTCAAATATAACATTTAATGAGTTTTGTTATAGAATTAGGGCAATGATAGACTACAACTGAGTGCTTGTTAGTTTCTATATTAATCTATTTTTAAAAATATTTTACTGTTTATTGAGGAGGGTGAAAATGTATCTATTGGAAAAAGCTACATATAAGGGGGAAAAGGATGTAAAAGTGATTAAATATTATTATGAAGAAATCATTCAGAATATTCCAAACACTAATTTCCATGGTGAAGTTTATTTTTGGTATTCTGATTAAGGCAATAATGATATTTTTAAAATAGTCATAGAAGAGGAGAAATCAATATAACCACATCTTGGATATATTTAATATAATCAATACAGGGATGAATATGGGGATGAAATATTTAAAAAATAAAAAAATAAAAATGTTTAGGTATTTTATGTAGTGGGAGAACATAATTCATCATTTAAAACTGGAAGATGATGGACACATCATAACTAAACAAATCATACCACAATAATCAAGTGAAATTCAGTATTTAAATCTATTTTTTATTACCAGATATTTTAAAATTTTTTAATTCCAAATAAATACTTTTTTGAATAGTTATATTCCAACGGAAAACAAATCTAAAAAACATGTGATACACTTTTTGAAGGGAAAATTAAAAGTACTAAAATGGTACAATAATAAAGTATGATTTAATTAATAGTTATAAGTAGACGTATCCATATTTTTAAATCAATGTATAAATAAAAAAATGTGAATTTTAATTAAATTATATAAAAATATATTTACGAAAATTATAATATATTAATAAAAATTCAATTATTAATTTAATAAAAAAAATAAATAGAATAATTAATAAATTAAAAATATATTTTACTGTAGAATTTTTTTTGATTATATATTATATTTCATTAAAAAAATAATTTCAAAAGTTATAGAATTTAAAAATTACTAAATTAAATTTATTTTATGATAAATCATCTCAATATAATATCAATATTAATTTTTCTCATTTTTTAAATGCATTTTATGGGGAATATTGAAATATATGGGTTTCATTTACATCGTAGCAGTTTTGACATTATCATAGTGTACCATTCATATTAATTTTTACAATAAAAAATAATAACAAATATACAATTAAATTACTAAAATTATTCATTTTGAAGTATTTTTTAGAAAAATATATTATTATACTTTGGAACTAATATTATATATTATTTTTATAAAAACTATTTTTAATGTTTTATTTTAACTAAAACTTCATATTATAGAACCCAATTTTATTGTGATTTTTAATTCAAAAAACATTTTTGATTAATAACGTAATTAAAATTTAAAATCCAATGACAAGGATAATTTTATCATAAACATAAAATATTTGTGTTGGATAAATACAATGTTCATAAAAATAGTTTTTATCTGTCATGTGCAATAAAAATTAAATTAATATTTCTCACCATTTCATTTCTTAAGACAAAATTGTTAAAATTTTTATATAATTATATTCAAATTAGTTAATAAGGTAAATTTTTCAATTGGTACTTCAAAAAATTGTTGAGATTAAGAGTTGAGTAATCGAAGTAAAATTAATTTATAGTAAAAGATATAACTAAGGATTAAAAGGTTAATATTTTGTAAAACATTAATCCAAATGATTCAATTAGTGTTTTATCAATATATTTTCCAACCATATCTATATTTTTTACTTGTGGTTCCTTATTCCTAGAACAGTGACATATCCTTTAACGTAATTACCAAAATTTGACTCCCCTAAATTACAAATTGATACATGCACAACACATTTATATACATACAAAAAATTTCAATTCCATTGATAAATTTTAAAATTTTAAATATTATATATCCCTATACAATATTGTTAATAACAGTATTTCAAGGAAAATTCCCAAACCCAGCCTTTTCAAGAGTTCATCTAGTAGATGGTTCAATGATTCTAGGTGACAAATAACTACTTTATAATAATTTTCCAATATATTAATCTACCAAGACTATTTAATTAACAATATTATTGTTATTATAATGTTAACTCTATGTCAATGTATCTCATTGTTGATAGTAAAATCATTATAAACTCTTTCCCCTTAAAAATCACATGCTCATTTATTTATTCTGTGATACATATCAAATGAATAAAATTTATTTTATATTGCTCGGTGGAAATAGTTCTCACTAATTGGTTATATTTAATTGAATTTAAAATAAATCACATTCTCTATGTTTTATATTCATTCAACCCATGAAATACCATTATTTTAAGGTATTTTAATAACATAAAATCCCATTATTTGAGTTATAATAAATTTCAATGGAATTATTTCATATATATTTTGTTTATTCCACCATAATAGATGACTATATGAAATATTCAATTTATTCTAAGGAAAATTTAAAATTTTAACTCCTTGTATAATCCATAAGGTATTAATTTCTAACAAAAGTATAACATTTTTAAGAATAATTATTAAATCCATCTATTAGATCATTATCTTACATATACAAATAATTTTCTTCGATTATTTTCATTTAATAATTTTAATTACAAAATATAATTGATCATATGTGAAATAAATATTTCTTTTTATATATTTTTATGATTATATTTTATTAACCCTTTTTGCATTGTGTATTTTAATAATGGTATATCAAAAATGAAAAAATATTTTCCCTTTCAATATTTTAAATTTTATCTTCCAAAACATATTTTACATCCAAAAAATGTATTCATTTATGAAGGATCAATTATGTAGACTTATTTCAAAATAAATTTTGAATTTTATTATGTAAACTTATCGAAATAAAATTCCAATTGTAACCTTTTCTTTTTTTGATAATGATAAAAATATTTTATTAATGTCATTTTTTCATTCACCTAATTGTGAGTAATGTTTTATAAAAAAAAATTATTGTATTTATGAAATGTGCATTTTCATTGCATGAAATTTTAATATCAAATTGAATGTTTTTGATATTAGGTTTTCTGATAAAATTTAGTAATAATATAATGTTCATTTTTGTTCTTTGGTAATTCTGTATATAGTGAATGATTATTATAATTTTATATGAATATATAACAATACTGATATGTGGATTCATATATATCCATAAAATGCATTAGTTAATTTTTTATATCTTAAAAGATATTATTATGAAAATTACTATTATTAAATTATCTAAGTTCATAAGATTTAGAATGTACTCAGTGAAATTTTATATGATCCCATTATTGATCATGAAAATCCTGTAGTTGGACATGTTCAAAAGATTGAGCATGTAATAAATGTGTTTATATATATATATATATATATTCATAGGATTGGGTATGATCACTATGGGATTAGAAATGTTCACGAGATTGAATGTGAATACACTGTGGATAGATATTTCCATATGATTGAGATGAAACATGATGTTGGTAAATTTTTTTTAAAAAAAATAAACTGTAAACTCAACAAATTTTTCTATATTTACTTTACCATGTGTGAACACTATGGTGATATCAATGTTATATAGTTTGATAAAAAACTCTTGTTGTGATATATGTCCATAATATTGGACATCAAGTTCATGTGGTATGATATGTTCCCAATGTCTTCCTTTAAAACTAATATATATATATATATATATATATATATGTATATGTATATATATAATATTTCAATGTAACAGGTATATATTTTTCCCTAATGATGATTTTTTTTCGATCATAATGTTTTCATAATGTAAATTTTTTTCATTTTAAAATACCTATCCCTAGATCATGATATCTAGAAAAATAATATTCTTCCATATCTGTTTTAATAAGATAGTTATCCCATGCTCATGATTTCTCATATTTTTATGAAAAATCCACTGATGCAATGTTGAAATTGTTTCCTTTACTAATCATTTTAAATGCCTCATTTCTTATTTTTCTAATCCCCACTTAATTAATATGAGTATAACATAGGTGGAGTATATTAGGATGGATAATGTTATTCAATTTTAAATAAATATCCAAATGTATTTTAAAATATTTAATTTATATAGATGATACTCGACAACCATAAATCTTTCTTTCATTATATCATGAAATATTATATGATATTTAATGTTTAAACATTAAATAAAATGTCCCAAATATGATTTTTTAGCATGGAACATCTTACTTTTTATTGAAGCCATACTTTAACGAATATGTTTTTACCGACAAACTAATGAGTTTGTGTCTGGTACATCTCAATTGGTATCAAAATTGGATTTTGTTATCTTGGGAGGAGAAGTATATTATTTTTTATAGACAGATTTGTAGAATATTTGTGAAAATAATATGTATAATTATAAATATATAAGTACATCATAAAATTTTGAAAATATATTGAGTCATTGTTATCATTGAAATGGAATCCTTGTCCGGATATAAATAATTTGCTGCAGTATATAGCATAGATTAATCAATGAATAATAACCTTAAAAGGGATGGTTGGATATCAAGTTGATCTTATCTAGGTTCATAATAAAGTTTCATATTTGCACAGAGGGTTTTGAATTCCATTGGGATATTCTTTTTTTATGGACATCTTATTTACTAGCAAATATAATGGGGTTAAATGAAATATCATAATTTATTAAATAACTACTTTACATAGAGGAACCAAGTATAATATGATAATGAATAATATAGGGAAACCAAAAATTGCTATTTGTTAATCTAAATAAATTAATATTTAAAAACAATTATCATTGGGGAAAATGAAGGTGTTAATGGACATGATATCATAAGATTTGGTTATAATATTTAGATTACAATTTAATAATATTTTATTTGTTACTATTATAACCATTTTATTTTAGTATTTTAATTTAAATCAGATCATTAAAATAAATCTATGGAAAGTATGTCTCTAAAAGCGTCTATAATGAACTATAGAAAAATATTTTTTAATAAAATCTTGAGATAATTAAAAACATAACTTTGTCCCAAATATATATGAAATGATAATTTTTTTTATTATATAATATTTTGAGATTGATATCTCTATTTAAAATAAATCTCGCGTTTCATATAGATCCATTATCATTTTTATTTAGTGAAAACTTATTAAAAATTTTAGGGAGTCATATTTTAAGGGGGTGAATTGTAACTCAATGAGATATTTATATATATTTATTTTAATGTAGATACTATTTTTAATATCTATATACATAAACAACAGTGAACCAAAATAAATCTAAAAAGCATTTGGTTAATATAAAATTATTAATATAAATTTTTTCATTTATAATGTAACAATTTAATTGGTAGATACAAATATAATTAACCGATATTTCGAATCTATATAGAAATAAAAAATGAATTCTTATGATATTAATTAATTAGTAAAAATAAATTAATATTAAAAACAACTAAATTTGTCCTTATATTATTAAAATAAACTTATCTAAAATTATCTTCTTTATGAAATATATATATATATATATTTCCAAAACAAAATATTTCATTTTTAAAAAATAGTAAAGCATATTTTTAATCTAAATAATATATTACATTTTATTTTATTAGTAATTTATAGTAAATAAAAATAAAATGTATTTATATATTAGGGAAATTTTTTCATTATATGATTTTTCATAATATTTTATGTTTTGACATAACAGTTAAATTTAAATTCAAATTTATAATTTTAATGTGAAAAAAACAATAGAGTGTTTAATTTAGCATGTCAATATTTAATTTTGATTGTGTGATTTGGATTCCAAATTATGATTCAATTTTAGGTTAATAGTGAAAAATATATTTTTTTATATATCATATCATATATAAAACTATCCTAATGTAAACAGGGCATAATAATTTTGATAAATTATTTCTCAACTATTCTATTATTTAGAAATTAAAATTTATCATTTATAAATAAAAATTATTGTTTCAAAAACCTCTACTTAACATTATAGAAAAAATAATATTTTCATATAATAAATTTTTTTCTCCATTACATTAACTATAAATTCACATGGTGGATTTCATTTTTGGGTTTATTAAAATGAAACATAACTTATAACTGAATGTTAATCAAAATTTAAATTCTTTTAAAGTAAATAATATTTATAATTATATTTTATGATAATATTGATGGATATAATGATATTTTTCGAGAGGCGGGTTTCGGCCTCCTGTTTACGAATAGTAAAATTACTTTTTATTATCATTGAAATATTTATCTAATGAATTTATTATTTTTTTCAAAAATAAAACATTAAAATTAATTAATATGAGTAAATACATCATTGACCATTAAAGTTAATTATAGAGGTTAAAAAATTAGTTATGAGAGTAAATGAAGATTTTGATCAATGTTAAAAGTAAGATTAAAATGCCTAATTTTCTAAAAAATATATCCAAATGAGTGTTTTGGATGAGTATCAAACAATATAATGCCCATATACATTTCTTCTACATTATAACTGACATTATAGAATAGTGGTCGGTCCTTTTATATTATTAAAAAGAATTTAACTCTATTCACATATAGGATGAGACTTCCACCACCAACGTTCTTATTATATAAATGAAAAAAATCATCTGGAAACGTAACTAATTTTTATTTCACTTGTATATTTCTTACTTTTTTAAATCATCTTGATCAATGTAAAATACAAAATACCACTACTTTCATGATTTCCTTCAAGAGAATGCTAAAATTATGAAGGATTATATTAATCATTTACAAATATTTATATTAAATATGATTATAATTAAAATATTTTTAAATTATCTAAATATAACATTAACAGAATTATTATTATAATGAAATGTTATTATTTTAATACTATAACAATTTCAGACCCCCCCCCCCCTAGAAAATTGTGGCCAATATTCCTTTGTATGCTTGTAATACTGTTTTCATGATGAATCTTATTTTTTTTATAAACACATTATATATAATATTATTAAATTTATTTTAGTGAATAAATATGATATTAATAGAATATTTAATATCTGTAATGTATAATTTCTTCTCTAATTTTATCACATTCAAAAGATAATGAAAATTCCATTATCTTGACCATGTGAACTACTACCTCCATAGTGAGATATATTTAATTCTTTATCCCTTACCTACTTGGATGATTATAAAACATTGCATCAAAACTATTTTGGTGATATTATTATAGTTATGTAATGGTTATGATAATTTTTTACTTGTTATTGATGTAAATCCCATTGTTCATCAAAAAAATCGCAAATAACTTCATCCTTTATCCCATCATCATGAATCATGACTAGAATTATCTTGAGAAGAATATAATAATTTTAAAACAACTATATATGGTTTATTCATTTCCCATTATTTTACTAGGAATGACTACATTGGTCTAAAATATTTGTAACGAACATCAATATTTTAAAACATTCATGAACCTATCAAAATCAATATAATCTAGGTTTGACAATATACTCTAACAAAATAGTAAATGTCAAAAAAATTACTATAATTGGAAAATATACATGATATTGTATATGAATTTTCATCTTAAATAATCTAATTTGATGTCAATATTTTTTAGACAGAAGGTCGATGTGTACTCAAGTAATCCTATAGTAAATAAAAGGGATTGCATTTATATTTCATTACGTTGAGGCGCATTTTAATATTATTTAGATATTATTATTTTTTATAGTCTACGTACTACCATCATTGTATTTTGATCTTATTATTTATATTTATTTAATATTATTTTAAAATAATTTTATTAATCCTTCATTTAAATCAATTTCATTCAATTATTACCAAATTTTTAAGGGGTTTCTTATGTCACTTTTCATTCTAAAAGACAAATTCCTTATTTTCCACATGTTATATATTGTTATGTGTATATATTTCCATATGCATTTCTTATCATAATACAATTACAATAAATAGATTTAAAAATATATCTCATGCTCTATATTTCAAAACAATTCTATTTTGGAGATAGAATTATTATATGGGAATTTGTTAACTCAATCCCCCTATTTGAGTCATAATACATAACAGTGAACATATTTAATATATATTTAGTTTATTCAACAAAAATAAATGATTATATAAACAATTATTTTTCTCTAGGTAAATTATCATTGATAATTAGATGATTCATCATTAAATTAATTTTTCTTCGAAAATTAAAACATTGGTATGAATAATTCAAATCCTTTAAGATAATTTCTTTCTCCTCTAGGTATATATTATTTCTAATTGAAAATTTATTCTTTTCATAATATCAAACAACTATTCTGTTAATCTCATTTTACCTTGATATTTATATCTATCACTTACTAATATAATGTTTTTTGTTAACCATTATTATGATGTGGGTTTTAGAAAAGATTGTTTTAAAAAACTATATCGAAAAAGTATATTGATGATAAATAGTATGTTCTATCCTGAACTCGATATTTCTTTTTTAAAAAAATTATTCATTAATCCATTATATATTATTAATGTTAATATAAAAATCCATTTATAAATTGGTGTTTCCTTCTATGTAATAAAACAAAACTTACACATGACTTGTAACATATCTTTTTTCATTGATAATTTCAAACATGTTTTCTGGAATGTAGTTTCATTATTTGGATAATATCTAAAAAATTTCAATAAAAAATCTATTATAAATGATTTTTTAAGGATAATTATTTAAATAAATTTATAAAGTACTCTTTTTTGGGATGTTTTAAAAATTTTATCAATAAAACCACTATTGATATCTTATTATACAACTCTAATTTGAAATAATATAAAACCAATTGTCTTTCTATAGGATTTCATTATATTTTGAATAATTGAACAAATGGGGGAAAAATATGAATGGTTGTTGATATGTGGAGTGATATATAGCTCTATAATAAATTGGATAATGTTTTAAAACTAAGGAGATAAATACACAGATTGTGGTCTCGATGTGGTTAAATTTGTTGACAAGATTGAGGGTCACCTCAAAGTGGTAAACTATGTTCAAAATATTGAGCTTGAACTCAATGTTATTTGAAATGTTCGATATATTGAGATTGAAATATATTAATTTTTATATTTTAACAATATTGAAAATGAACTTTATGTTGATATGTTAGTCCCAATGATAAATCATGAACATGATGTAGTTAGCTACGATCACAATATTGAGTGTGGAATAGTTATAATTAACAATGTTCAAACAAAAATCCTGAAATATATGTCGTTATATAAAGTTAAATGATCCAAAATTAAATTTATGTTTTGAAATATGTTTATAATAATAAACAGGAACTTTATTTTGTTAACTATGTTTAAAATTATGGTTATGAACTCAATATAGTTATCGATGTTCATAATGTTATGATTTTATATTCTTATACGTATCCAATTAATCTACAATATATTATAATTTTATAATTATTTATTTATTTATTTTATTATACAGTCTTATTCTATTGTACATGTTTGTTCATTTTTTATTACATTTTTTGATATCATGATTTATATATAACTATTATTTTTTGATGTTCTTTTTAAATAATATATTTGTATGATTATCATGTTTTCTCACATGATTATTCCATATAACATTATGAATTATTAATATTCTTTCCCTTCCTAATAATTTTAGGTCCCAATTTTATTATATTTCAGTCCCTGGGTTGTGAATATGAGTGTAACCATTGGTGATCCTATAAAGGTGGTATTGTGTTGTATGATTATTTATATATATCCACAAGTACTGTAAATTTGATTTCTTTTATAGATAGTTCCCAAAGACCCTAAATAATATTTTAATGGGATAAATTGATAATATTGAGATATGATTTTTAATTTATTGATATATATTTGGGTGTGTGTTTGTGATGTTTTGTTCACCTCACATAGTACCAATGCTCATATGTAATGTATGTTTTTTCTACATCTGATACATAAGTGATGGTCTCGGGTGCCTCATGTTTAGCACAATGAATTTGTGATTCATGAATGATAAATTGGATCAAAATTGGAAAAATTAAAAATGCGATATTATCCCTAGAATAAAAAAGAAAAATAAATATATTACAAGGTGTGTATTTAGAAAAAAAATAGAATTATAAATTCGATATAAAAAAGGAATATTAACACACATGTATTAAAGTGTTATTCACAAGTTAGAGGGGTTGATTATAAATAGACCATTACACCTTCTATAATACTATATGGAATCAAGATGATTATTACAATAGTAACTCGAATGAATTATATAATTAATATAATGGATGAAAAATAGGACATCCTAAATAGATAGTATGAAGAATAAGCTTACATTTTTAATCCTGAAAGAACTGTTCTAGAAAATAATAGAAGAAGGTTATTCACAATAAATCTCAATATTTTATTTAGGTATGACATTATTTCATCGATTATTTTTCTTCATTTTTAAAATATTATATACTAATTTTTTATCCCTTAAAATTATTCTCTACACTACTAGTATAATAATATGTGAAAACACTAATATTTATATCGATAATTTTAATAATTGTTTTCATATGTTTAAATAAAAATGGATAATTACATTGACCACATGAAATATTCATTATATTTTCAAGAAAAAAAATATTTATATTATGAATTTATTTCTTACATTTAAAAAGCATCCAACAAACATTATAATATAGTATCCCCATTTTCCCTTTATGTATTATAACCACATTTTTCCTATTGTTTTATAGAATTTAATATTTTAATGTCTCTATCATATAAATAATTTATATATATTACTCATGGTTAAATATATCAAGAAATTTCAATAGATCATCAATGGTCATTTTGGTATGTGTCTTTCCTCACCTTAAATTTAAATTTTCCCTTCATTTTTTTCTATTCACCGAGATTCTATAAAATCAAAGGGATTATTATATCTAAAATTATTTAAGAACAATTTTGGATTAGGGATTCCACTCATCCACCATGTAATTCCTCATTATTAATCTTTTAGGTTACATTTTGGATTTGGTGTATCCAGATCTGCTTATTGAGTTCTATGCATCAGTGGTTACTTTTTGGAAGAAGGTAGAGAGACATTTTCCATTAAAATCTATGGTAAGTCCTATGCTCTATCATATAAAAAAGAAAGCCCATTTTGTTGGAATTCCATTTGATTGGGAAGCTGAAATATGTTCCCATAAATTTTCAGATGTACAAGGAAGTTTCGTCAAATTAAAATCTATGGAGTGTCTAGGACTTTCAGATATCAAGACTACAAATATTGCTCATCTGACTACAAATAATCAGATCCTTGAATTATGGGTTTGGGGTTTTATCATTATGAGAAAACGACATAAGGAAACCTTGACGAAGAGTAAAATGTTCATCATATATTTTCTGGTGAATCATATGAAGATAAACTTAATGAAGCATACACTCATTACGATTGATAATATTAAGAATGGGAACTTGAAATATCAGATTATCATATACCCGACCATCCTCTCTATGCTAATTTTTCAGTGCCTTGAGTCTTTTATGATTCCTTGTAGTTCCAAGGTGAGGAATTACAATGTCATGATAATTAGTGATGATACTCTCAAGATAATGAAAGTTCGTTTTTATAAGGAATCAGGATAATTCTATGAATTACCAGAGGAAGAGGCTGAAGCTATTCTAATGGAAAAAGATGTTCCTGAACCATCGATGAAAAAAGGAAAGAATAGGATGTTGAAGGATGTTGAAGAAGAAAAAAAATACCTACAGCTAAAGAAGCTCAATCTGCACCACCATAGCCCAAGAAGTAGAAATCCTATCTAGATGAGGTTGTAGCCAAGTGGATGGATGATAAAAATAATCAAAAGGAAGGAGAGCCATAGTTTGGTTTGGATCGTGGTGAGGACAAGAATTTTAAAGAGAAGGCAACATATGATCTTGGGAAGCAAGCCAAGGAAAAGAAGAAAAACAAGAAGATGTATAAGGCAGATATTTTTCAATCTATTATGAGGGATACTAAAATAGAATCTGAGAATATCCATGAACTGAAATCCATTCTAATAGAACCATTACATAAGAGTCCGTGGAAGAATTTCATGACTCCAGAAAAAGCACAAGAGAAGGATGTGGAAAAATATTCTATCAAAGAAGTAGAAGATGAAGTTGAAAGATGTGGGGATATAGAAGATTTTATTAATAAAGTGTAGGAATTTCATGAAAAGTAAATCCCATCGAATAAAATGTCAATCCGAACTTCACATGCTGAATCCTCGAAGAATGCTACTCCTCGAATAGATGACAAGGCTAAATATGAAGCGAAAAAGTTATATAAGGGAGAAATTTTTAATCAAAATTTCATCCATCCTGAAGATGCTAAGGCAGGAGATGGGAAGGGAAAGTAGATGATGATAAGATTGTTCAGCTATCTAACAGTGAACATAAGTATCCGGATGAGGAAGCTGTTCTAAGAACTGATAAAGGATACATGTGGTTGAGGTTACAGGTACTAAAGTTATTTCAAAGAGGAAGGAATCTGGTGGATATTCAAAGAGAAAGATTGTTGAGCTAGAGACATGGCCCACACCAAGCAAAGTATCAGATTCAGAATCATCTTCTATGGGACATGATTTCGTAGTCTAATCCTTGAAGAAGCTTGTTGGGACCATTAAGATTTTTCCAAGCAAAGATTCCAGATGTCATATGATCCATCATACTTTGAACCAAAAATCGGATTCAGTGTCCATGGTGATGGAAAATTATTTCAAGATAGAGTCAGACATCAAATATTTCTTTATCAACTATGAATCCTGCAAAATTTCTTGTAAGAAAATGGTTACCTGGTCAAAGAATATAGTTGAATATTTGAGAGATCATGATGAGTTTCAAGATGATGTTAAGGAAACATTGGATATAAAAGATGGTGAAATCAAATATCTCACAACTAGCTTTGAGGAAAAGCTAACTCTTGAGTAGAATACTCGAATTCAAGAGGTTAAAGATTTGAATGGAAAGTTGTATTTTGTTGTGCAATGTTGTAAGAGGGAAAGGGATCTTCGGATCGGTATCGAAGAGAATCTAGTCAAGCATGATGAACTGATAAGGGCTTAGGCAGAGGCTCTGAAGGCTTAGAAAGGAAAAATAAAATCCCTAGAGAAACAAGAATATGAAGACCACAAGGAGATAAAGAAGTTGAAAACCATAGGCAAGAAATTGATACCCAATGAAAAGGAAGGAAAATAGATCCAATCCGATATTTTTTTCCTTTTATAAATTCTTCCAATCTTAATTAAATTTTAGTTGCTCATTTATGTTTGAATTCATTGTACTAATATTTCAATTACTATAATTTCATTTTCATTCCCTAAAATTATTTTTGAAAATCCCAAAGGGGGAGAAAGGAAAATTAATTCTATGTAATGATGAAATATCAATAAGTTTGGGGGATATTATTTAAGGGGGAGTTTTCATTACATTGATTTTTGTACTCAAGATAATAAAAAATCTCATTCCAGAAATCTAGAATACGATGCTTAGTGTTCCAAATCCTAAGGGGGAGTTAGTCGTATTAATATTTTTCCACATGATAAAGAAGATATGTTTTATTTTCAAAGTCTAGAAAAATATTTTCTAGGGCTTTTATTCTATTTCGTAAGGTTTTATTTGCTTTCCAAAAAGGGGGAGATTGTTGAGTCAATAAGGTTTTCCTGATGAACATTACATTCTTTCATACTTAAGGGTGATTGATGAGTCAATAAGGATTCCTTATTAATTTACCATTCCTTCTTTTTTTGAAAATCACAAACACTTTATCTCAGGGAAAATCTCATTTTACCCTGTGTTTTTACTTCTATAAGGAAAATTTTCATTCCACAAGTAAATTTATCCTTACCATGTATTCATTGTTCATGTAATAATTTTTCTAAGTGTAAAATTTTGTTTGTAGCCAAAACCTTGGAATCCTACAATTACCTAGATATGAAGCATTCTGTGTTAGTATCTAAATTCTCAGAATTCTGGTTCCGAGTTCTCTGAATTCTAACACCGAACTCTTCTAAGTTCTAACTCTGAGTTCATTGAATTCAGACTCCAAAATCTTCTAACTTCAGACTCCGAGTTCTCTAAATTCAGTCTCCGAACTCTTCTGAGTTTTGACTCCAAATTAAGAATACGAATTCTGATTACGAACTCTTAACAATACTAACTCTGAATTCTTATTACGAATTCTTCTAAGTTATGACACCGAATTTAGGTTACGAATTCCTATGAGTTTTTACTCCAAATTATAATGAATTTAGACTCTAAACATAGAATGTTCTGACTCTAAATTCTCATGAACTCTGACTCTGAACTTTGTAAGATTTTGTTCCAAATTATTGTGAATCTAGATTCTGAATTTCCTTTATATTCAGACCCTAAAATTCTGTGGAGTTTAGGTTCAAAATTCATTTGAAAACAGAATCCAAATATATGTTTATTATAGACTCTGAATTAATTATTGGTTAGACTCCAAACTTTTATTTTCTTACATTCTGAATATTTTATTTTGGTTATGTAACCATATTTTTTCTTACACATATTTTTGTTATAAAACGATGTCATGAATTCAGTTACTAACTAACTATTGATTAAGTTACACATGTATAGGTCCCTACGAAATTCAAGAAAAAAATTGACCATTTCAGGAGGGAGAC